>APFE030408115.1:0-17470 GCA_000404065.3 Pinus taeda
CAGATAAAGCTTGGAAGGTCACCAAAGGAGCCCCGGTAATAGCAAAAGGCGAAAAGGTTGGTACATTGTATTTATGCAATGGTATTTCTAAGTCTGTTAATGCTTTAACCTCCAAAGGAGCAGATGCAACATTATGGCATCATAGGCTCGAACACATGAGTGAAAAGGGGATGAAGTTTCTTCACTCAAAGAATTTGTTGCCGGGTTTGAAGAATGTTGATTTGGACTTCTGTGAGAATTGCATTTATGGAAAACAGAAGAAAGTCAAATTTCTTAGAGTTGGGAAAGAAAAGAAGAGCAAAAAAATAGAGCTTATGCATACAGATGTATGGGGACCTGCTCAGGTATCATCTCTCAGTGGCTCTCGTTATTATGTTACTTTTATTAACGATGCAACTAGAAAAACTTGGATTTATTGTATTAAGAATAAATCTGATGTATTTGATACTTTCAAGAAAAGGAAAGCTTTGGTTGAGATTGAGACAAGAAAGAAATTGAAGTGTCTCAGATCAGACAATGGAGGTGAATATTGTAGTAAAGAGTTTGATAGGTACTGTTCACAACATGGAATTTGCAGAGAGAAGACAGTTCCAAGAACACCACAAGAAAATGGTGTGTCAGAAAGGATGAACAAAACAATCATGGAGCATGCAAGGTGCATGAGATTGCATGCAAGATTGCCTTTACAGTTTTGGGCAAATGTTGTAGATATTGTTGTTTATCTGATAAACAGAGGGCCTTCAATTTCCTTGGATGGTGGTGTTCCAGAGAAAGCATGGACAGGTAAAAAGGTAAACTACTATTTTTTAAAGCCTTTTGGTTGTGATGCCTTTGTCTATATTAATAAAGAAAATCGAACAAAGCTTGAGGCAAAGTCAAAGAAATGTACCTTTATTGGATATGGTGTTAATGATTTTGGTTATCGCTTATATGATTACGAAAATCACAAAATCATTAGGAGCAGATATGTAATATTCAATGAAAAGGTCTTGTATAAGAATCAATTGCGGGAAAAGAAACAGGAAAAAGAAAACAAGGAATACATAGTTCTTGATGAGATCACTGAAAAAGTAAAGGTGCCTGAAAATAATAATAATCAACAACCACAATAACAGCAACCACCACAACAGCGATAAGCACCCCAAACACCTGAAAGTGGTGTTAGAAGATCTACCAGGATAAATATACCCCCTGAATGCTACTCTCCTTCATTATATTATTTATTGTTGACTGATTCTAGTTAACCCGAATGTTATGGGAAGAAGTGGGAGCTAGCCATCAAATAAGAGATGGACTCCTTAATGCATATCCAGACTTGGGCCTTAGTCAGGTTACCTGCAGGTAAAACTACATTGCAGAATAAATGGGTTTACAGGCTTAAGGAAGAAGATGGAGGAAAACAAAGGTACAATGCTAGACTTGTGGTGAAGGGGTTTGCACAAAATAAAGGTATTGATTTTGATGAAATATTTTCTCCTGTTATTAAAATTACTTCAATAAGAACTATTTTAAGTCTAGTATCAGTTGAAGATTTGCATCTTGAGCAGTTAGATGTAAAGACAACCTTTCTCCATGGGGATTTGGAGGAAGAGATATATATGCAGCAGCCAAAAGGATATGAGGTAAAAGGGAAGGAGAAACTAGTGTGTAGGTTGAAGAAGAACTTGTATGGCTTAAAATAGGCTCCAAGGCAGTGGTATCTAAAATTTGACAGGTTTATGTCTGAACAAGGTTATACTAGATGTCACTCTGATCATTGTGTTCATCTCAAAAGGAAAAATGATGGCAGTTATATTATATTGTTATTGTATGTAGATGAAATGCTTGTTGCAGGTTCTAACATGCAGGAAATAAATGTGCTCAAAAGGAAATTGGCAAACACATTTGCAATGAAGGATTTGGGTGCTGCAAAACAAATCCTTGGTATGAGAATAACTAGAGACAGGAAGAATCACAAATTAACATTGTCTCAAAGTGAGTACATAGAAAAGGTGTTGAAAAGGTTTAATATTTAGAATGAAAAACTAGTTAGTATACCTTTTCAAATTAAGTAAGGAGGCGTGTCCCTAGACTCAGGAAGAAATGGCTCATATGTCTAAAGTTCCATATGCATCAGTAGTTGGAAGCTTAATGTATGCAATGGTCTACATAAGGCTTGATATTGCACATGTAGTGGGAATTGTAAGCAGGTACATGAACAATCCAGGAAAAGAACATTGGATGGTAGTGAAGTGGATTCTCAAGTATTTGAGAGGTACCACAAATCAAGCATTATGCTTTGGTGGTTCAAACATTGCTCTACAGGGATATGTTGATGCAGATATGGCAGGTGATAGAGATAACATGAGGAGCACTACAGGATATGTATTTACTGTAGGTGGAACAACTGTCAGTTGGGTTTCAAAACTTCAAAGTGTTGTTGCACTCTCAACAACAGAAGCAGAGTATGTTGCTACTACAGAGGCTAGTAAAGAAATGATTTGGTTACAAACATTTTTGGATGAATTGGGCAAGAAGCAGGAGTTGGTCAGGCTATACAGTGACAGCCAGAGTGCCATACATCTTGCAAAGAACTCTGCATTTCATTCCAAGACTAAGCATATATAGCTGAAGTACCATTTCATACAGTTAGCGCTAGAAGATGGATAGTTGAAGCTGGAAAAGATACACATTAGCCAGAATCATGCATTTATGTTAAAAAAAAGTTGTAACTAGGGAGAAACTAAGAATCTGCTCAGTTTCAATTGGTCTTCAAGTATGATGAAGAAGATGAGAAATAGCCAAAGTCCAAAGAGGAGTCATTGTCTAGAAAATGAAGCAGCAGTGGAGTTGTTATAATCAGTCTCCAAGTGGGAGATTGTTGGGTGTGGAGCCTGATTATCTTCTGTATTCAAAGGTCTTAGCCGGATGTATACCCCAGGAAGACTGTAAACCCTTCCATGTGGGGGTAAATCCCCCCCGTCTGGAGGGTTCGGGGGCAGTGCCCCTAAAGCTAAAAATAGATGTAAAATTGCCTAGTAAAAGTTTAGTAATTTCTAGTCAATCTGGGTTGTTCATTAGGCAGATGATTTGATGGTAGAAATTATGTTTAATTTAGGGTTTTTTGCCCTGGAAGGCAACTCCTCACTATATATGAGGGAATTGTATTGCGTTTATGTACATCTGTATTCGGAGTGAGAAAGAGAGAGGAGATTGAGAGAGAAGAGGGAGTTACTGTGGATCTGCTATAGGTTGTATCTCTTCAATTTGCTAGATAATATAATAAAAGAAGGACTAGCTGTTTCTCTGTGGATGTAGCCCAAACTGGGTGAACCACGTATATCTGTGTCTCTCTTGTTTTATGTTTTTTCTATGTTTATATTTCTGAAATATTTTATGTGTTCCATTGCTCTGTAACATATAATTTTCTAACAACAGTTTTGTGGTTCCTCAAAGTGGAGCAGAAAATCTAGTGGTCTCTGGAGAGAAGACCATGTTGTGTCATCAAAGGCTTGGACATATTGGAGAGAAGGGCCTTCGAGTACTTCATGGTAAAGGTATGGTAGAAGGTATGAGCAATAGCTCTCTAGATTTTGATTTCTATAAAAATTGTGTATATGGGAAGCAAAAAAGGGTGAGTTTCCCCTCTGGTGGTAAGAGGGCAAAACAAATATTAGAGCTTGTGCACAGTGATGTGTTTGGACCTATGAAGGTTCCATCACTAGGTAAGTCTGTGTACTATGTATCATTTATAGATGACTTCTCAAGGAATACATGGATATATTTCCTTAAGAAGAAATCTGAAGTCTTTGAGAGGTTTAAAGAATTTAAGGCTCTGGTGGAAAACCAGATAGAGAAGAAGATAAAGGTTCTGAGGATAGATAACGGTGGAGAGTTTTGCAGTAAGGAATTTGAAGAATTCTTTAAGAACTGTGGTATAGCACGACAGAAGACTACTCCATATACACCTCAGCAAAATGGAGTTGCAGAAAGAATGAACACGACCTTGATGGAAAGGGCAAGAAGCATGCTTAGTGGTGTAGGGTTAGGACAAGAATTCTGGGCAGAGGCGGTGGAGACAACATGTTACCTAGTCAACAGATCACCTTCATCAGCGTTGGAGGATAAGACTCCACAAGAGGTATGGACTGGTAAGAAACCCTCTCTTTCAAATCTAAGGGTATTTGGATGTGATGCATATGTACATGTTCCAAAGGAGAAACAAACCAAATTGGATAGTAAATTTGAAAATTGCATCTTTATTGGGTATAAGGATGGTTTAAAGGGTTATAAGATTTGGAATCCAGTAACAAGGAAGGTTGTGTACAACTGAGATGTGGTGTTCAGAGAGGTGAAATATCTTATTAAACAAGAAGTCCAACTAAAGGAACCTGAGAAGATAGAGTTTGATCTAAAGGAGGAAGAATCAAACTCTACAGCAGAGGAGGAATCAGAAGATGAAGAGCCACAAACTCCGGGTGTGAGAAGATCAGTTCGAGAAAGAAGGCAGCCAGAAAGGTATAGTCCATCTGCTTTCTGTTCAAATTTTTCCTTATCTATTACTGATGATGATCCTAGAACTGCGAAGGAAGCAGTGGATTAAAAGGATGGAAAACTCTGGAAAGAGGCCATGGTTGAGGAAATGGCATCTTTGTAGAAAACTGAGGCTTTGGATTTGGTGGAGTTGTCGACTAGAAGGAAACCCATTGGCAGCAAATGGGTGTTCAAGAAGAAGAAAAATACAAAAGGAAAGGCGGAGAAATACAAAGCTTGGTTGGTAGCAAAAGGTTATTCCCAGGTGCCAGAAATTGATTTTGGTGATATCTTTTCTCATGTTGCCAAGGTAACTTCTATTAGATTACTTTTATTTGTTGTTGTTGCTTTTGATTTTGAGGTAGAACAGATGGATGTGAAGATAGCATTTCTTCATAGGGATCTGGAAGAGGGGATCTACATGAAGCAACCTGAAGGCTTTGCGGTGAAGGGTAAGAAAGAACTGGTATGCAAGTTAAAGAAGTCTTTGTATGGGTTAAAACAGTCACCAAGGATGTGGTACCAGAAATTTGATATATTTATACGAGGACTTGGCTTCACTAGAAGCAAAGCAGATCAGTATGTGTATTTCAAATTAATTGGTGACTGTGTTATTTATTTGGTCTTGTATGTGGATGGTATATTTCTAGTTGGAAATGACAAAGAAATTATCTAGGATTTAAAGACCCATTGGTCCTCCAAATTCGACATGAAAGATCTTGGTGCTGCAGACTATATTTTGGGCATGGAAATTAAAAGAGATCAGACAAAGAGGAAGCTTTGGTTAAACCAGAGAAAGTATGTCAAAACAATATTGCAGAGGTTTAATATGCAGGATAGTAAACTGGTGAAGGTTCCTATTCCTATAGGTGTAAAGTTATCTGTTGAATAGTGTCCCAAGACACAAGAAGAGGAAGAGGACATGTCCTGTGTTCCATATGAAAGTGTAGTGAGTAGCCTAATGTATGTGATGGTCTATAGTAGACCAGACATTGCACATGCAGTGGTAGTATTGAGCAGGTTTATGTCAAAACTAGGGAAGGAGCACTGGACAACAGTGAAGTGGGTTTTCAGGCATTTACGTGGCACTAGTGATTATGGTTTGTGCCACCAAGGAAGACCAGGATTGGACAGAGTGTTGGATATTCATGGCTTTGTTGATGCAAACTAGGCTAAATATATGGATCAGAGAAGATCTACAGGTGGGTATGTGTTTAACCTATTTGAAGGTGTAGTTAGTTGGATGAGTAAGAAACAGTTTGTAGTGGCACTATCAACTACAGAGGCAGAATACATGAAAACCACTCATGCAAGCAAGGAAGTAATTTGGTTGTAGAGATTGTGTTCAAATATGGGGTTAGTATAGGGAGCTAAAAGGATAGACTGTGACAGCCAAAGTGCAATTTTCTTGGCAAAGAACCCTACATATCATTCAAAGACAAAGCACATTGATGTTCAGTATCACTTTGTGAATGAAATGATAGAAGACAAAAAGGTGTTGCTGGTAAAGGTGGAAACTTTGAAGAATACTGTAGATTCATTGACAAAATCTATGATTTCTGAGAAGTTCCCTTGGTGTAGAGAAACAATGGACATTGTATGGCTGGATAAATGACTAAGCTCTCTTTTGGCCCCATGTAGAAAAAAAAACAAGTGGGAGAAAGTTGGGTCATGTTATATTCTTTCCACAACAAGCCCATGTAGTTAACCAGGGGGTTAGAAGGGGGGCAGAGCCCCCCTTTGTTCCACTGATTGCGTAGCGGGGGGGGTCACAGGGGGTTTGAGGGTTGCAGGTAACCCCACTCTATGGGGTCTGGTGCAGCGCCCCAGAAAAGTTTGGTTTTGGACCCTATATTAGGTTGGGCGGACCTACCTATGGTTTTTTGCATGATTTTCTCACATGGTTTTGGACGCGATGGTTTTCGGTCCATGGTTTTGGACGTGATGGTTTTCGGTCCGTGGTATTGGATGCTGCGGCATGTATAAATATGTATTGTAACATTGAAAGAAACATAATGAAAAATCAATATGGTAGTCCCTATTTTGGGATCCAAGGGAAAATCTATGTGTATATGTGTTTTATGTGTTATGCTCTAGCATTGTTTATTTTCTGTGTTTTAGAATTGGTATGTACGTAATTTACGTATGGGGTTAAAACTTACATGATACACAAAGAGAACATCCATCACTTAGCATCACTGCAGCTTGACATGGACACCACCACCAGCATGAACATACCAGTACAATCGTGTTGAGTCATTTCATGAGTCATCACGGTCATATCACTACTATGGGCCATACTATTGTAAATCAATTTAATGTAACGTGGAAGTCCAAGAGACCCACATGTAATATGAAGAGTCATGTAAAGTTGAAGAGTCATATAATTCAAATAGTCATGAGGGAAGTTGAACAATCACAAGGGACACTATTACCCTTCACTATAAATACCCCTCATTTGTACATGGAAAAGACTTTTCACCTTGGCTCCTCCCACATAGCCTTGAGAGTCTGTAGTGTTTTCTTTGAGGAGCGAGCCGTAGCTCCAAATCCTCTATTACGGGGTTAGTGATGTATGGCGTACCAATGTGTCTTGGAACTTTCACTTAATTCAGAAGCCTGATAATAGGTCGCAATGTTTTCACACATGTATTGTAATTGTTTGTAAGACTAATCTTGGAACACTTGTAATACATGTTTCTTTAACCTATGTTAAAACAATTGAACTCTTTTGGTTGTTCTAATACGTATTTTTATGAAAATGTGTTGTATACATTGTTAATGTTGTCTTTCCCATGTGGGATTCCTCGCCAGACATCAGACAAAACCTTTCCCATAAACTTGCTATAACGATCGTCACACTCACATGGAATACTCCATTAGGTGTTGTACATGTTATCCCTTCTTGTGTGTTTGTGATAGCCGCATATGTGTGGAATACTCCTCCAAAATTTGCGTATGTCCTATTGTGTTGTGTGTCTCTAACAAAGTTGGGACTCTTCCCTTTCCAATGTAGACTGACTTCGACCCTCTCTCTATGTGGTGAAAGAACCTTGACGCAAGTAAAACTAGCACTCACTAGGCATACAAAGCTTGTTGTACGAAGACAAAGTAGACCACTCTCATGTGATGAAAATCAAGAGCTAAGGAAAACATCTAAGGTAATGGTAACCGGGCCATCATACCAGATGTGACTCCTAAACCAAATGGTGTGAGGTCTAGTTGGAACTTCATATCAGGCGGATCCCTTGAATGTTCACGGGTACAACACCATCAACATTTCTCGCGCTAGAAGGAGGGCCACTAGTTGTTTATGGTTGAATGTTCTCTCACCCCCACATATCAATCATACGGTCAAGGCCCTCTCACCTACGTGGTACTCTAAAGCTGGTTACTCCTCACCTCCCATACGTGAGCATGAAATTTCGTATCAACACCTCTACTCCGTCCATCCCATCACTCATCACTTTGCGAAGTAGTTGGACTGATACCGAGAATACAACATCTTCCACATGCATCAAGAGAGCCAAAAGCCACTCCCGTAGAGGTTTTTGTATCATTGATGGAAGAAGCAGTTCTTTCCACACTTGAGGGTATGGCAGAAGATATTGAGAACAGAGAGGAACCTTTGGTCTTCCAACAGGGAGAATGAGACACCCTCATGATCTTGGGCTCAGATTCCTGTACACGAGGCAGAGGGGAAGGTAGAGGAGAAGCTGGAGGTGGAGACAAACTAATAAACTTAGAGACGGAACCATCAGATTCTGAAGAAGAGGAGGAGGACAAAGAAGAAGTAGACATGGCTGACCAAAATCTGGAATGGATGACTCAGGGACCATTGGCTCTCCCAGGTGCTTTTCACAAGAAGCCAAAGTGTTCATAGAGAATTTTCACAAGCTATGAACCTGACAGAGGAGTGAAGGAAGAAAATGACTTGGAAAAATTCTACCTACAGATGTAGACACTCGATGTATGATACGATGACATGGCATGCACATTGTTTCCATGTACCTTATATGCTCACACAACAGTATGGTATCACAACCTTCCTGTCAACTCCATCCTCACTGGGGTACATTCAAATGCTTGTTTCTAGAAAAGTTTGCTGATGACAGAACCCTAACCATGTTACTCAAAGAATTGGGAAGCCTCAAGATGAAGGGGAAAGAAAAGGTAAAATATTTCAATCATAGTTTTCTACGCATATTGAATAAGTTTTCAGTGGACACGAAACCTCATGACTCCATCACTATCGATTACTACACATCTGCACTGCCAACCAACATTGCACAGTTCGTCAAGCGAGTTGCGAAACCAACATTGTTAGAAAATTTCGAGGAGGAAATCATTGTTGAAAAACACCTGCGCATGATTGGAGTCATCAAGGATGACGAGCCAGTGAAGGAATCCATAGATGTGAGCAGGAACCCCAGGCTGCGATGAGTAAGGGTGAAGACAAGGAAGTGAGTGATATTGAAACCGTTACTCATCTAGTCAAAAGCTTGACAACATAAGTTTCCAAGCTCAAACAATGAACAATTGACACATCTACGAGCATCTGACCACCTAGACAAAGACATAGAAGCATGTCTTTAGGCATAAATCACTTCCCAACTAAATTAGTGCAAATCTCTAGCTCAATGTTCAGGTTTAATAGTGCACGAACAATGAATTTTGCTCATTTCATGAAGATGAGCACCATGAAGGGTCTTGTTCAGACTAGAAACGCGTTGCAGGATCAGTATGTGATCACATGCCAAACATGATGAGTAGTGCGTAGGGATAGTTGGGAGACACAAATGGTGAGGAAGATGTTGCACTTGATGAGACCTCAAGCGCTGGGCAAGTGATTAAAATGTATTAGTGCTCACAAGTAGCATAGAAGACAAACACCAAGAAGGAGCCTAAAAGCAAAAATATTTGTTACAATCTCAAGAGTCAATGGGCTCCCCCCACAGTTTGAGAAATGCAACAAAGACTTGACCTACTGAGGAAGGTTGATCCACCAGCCATCCAAAAGAAGAAAACCTAAAACAAGCCAGGGCACACAGCAGTGGACAAGAGTACGTCCATGAGAAGAAAATTGTAGAACACTCTCACAGACAACACGAACACTAGTCTCACCCCGAATATCTCGGTGAGTCTACTCTCTCTATATGAAAACATTCTAGAAGAGATGAAGAAAACTCACACAAAAATCAGTTTGTTTGAGTTGGCTAAGATTCAGAGTCAACGGGACATCTTGCTGCATACATTGGGGCAAACATCTATAGACATCACAACCTCTACTAGAAAGGGAGTAACCACACCTACTGGATCACTTTCGATTGTGCTAAACACACTCCATATGGAAGAATAAAATATGTTTGCCCTCCATTCCTGCTTTCATTTTAAATCTTTAACAGTAATGTTCATAATTGTTTGGTTGATTCTGGCGTGGAAACTAACGTCATGCTGCTCTCAATTGCCAAAAATATCAATGTTCAGTGGAGCAAGACATCTGTGGAGATCATCCAAATTGATGAACTTCGGGATGTGATCATCCAACTATCTCATGATATTCGAGTTCACCAATTATGGTGAAGTAAAATTATGATTGTGGACACAAACAATTCTTATAGCTTGATAATGGGTCTAGCCACAAATGATACATTTTATGGAATATTTCCTTAGGTTAGAACCAATTAAGAGGGTCTACCTCTTAGTACAGTTATCCCGTTTGATGATATCCTTGCTTGCTCGCTACATCTATCTCTCACTTCCTTCTTCAAACACCTGAAACAAGTAAACAACAGCAAACAACAACCGTGATAATAGACAAATTGTAATTCAAATTACTTAACAAGTCAAGAGACATTAAGTCATAAACATGTCATATGACACATTATGTAGGAAATCAATCGATAGTTACATATATAATGAATCAAGAAGAGATTACAACAGTTGTCGTGATGTTGTCGTTCTCCTCCAACAAAACTAGGTTCCCACATACTTCTACTAGCATTCCATGATGGCCTCAACAATAATAGTTTTAAGGCTCTTCCCTTTAGGCTTCACACTAAACCAAATTCACATTTCTCCCTCACACAACTAGAGAGCTACAACTATGAATAGCTTGTTGTTTACGCCAAACTTAATTAGCACTAGCACAACAACATTAACACTTCAACACTAACACTAGCTTGTGCTTGGGAAAAAGGGAGGTTTATATAGCATGAATGGATGGGAGATGGTTCCTCTTTTCATGGGAGAAGGTCTTATCTCTTGAGGTAGTTCCATCCTTATATGGGAAAGGAGCCAAAACCAACATCCTCGACTCCATCTCGCTCAACCATTTACCAGACTTCCGTTACGAAGCTTCTAGAGCTGGAAGCTTCGGCTCCTTATTTAAAAAAATTTCCAAAAGAGGATCGACACGACTGGAAGAAGGCTCAATCACTTCAGTCATTGCTAGGGATAGTGTTAATCCCTGCATATCGACACAAGGAGGACAAATATCATTAGCGTCGGTCTTGTAAATTGGGAAAAACAAAAGATTCTTAGGAAATGGTGCAAAAGGCAATTGTTCTGCTCATGAAAAGGCACACAATGGGAATTTCTTCATGAAGGGAAAGTATATAGGGTTCACTATAGAGGTCCTCCAGGATCAAGGAATGGGGAGTATAGTGAGAGTGACAAAATTTTGTGTAACAGATGCCCCCTAAAGTGTGAAGGGAAAAATAGAGTGAGGGATGAAACGATTTATGAATCAGTGCGGGCAACCAGAGTCTATTGTAGGAAAACCTACAAGAAAGTACAAATACATATACATAACTAAAAACTCTATCAAATGATATATGAATCGTGGCATGGACGCAGCCATCCAAATAATGATCATGTAAATGGATCCAGGCATGGGCACAACCATCTGGTAAAAAGGATCATATCGAAACCAATGTATGGTTGCAACCATCCAATAATGAGAAGGATCACACATGATAAATCATGGTATGGTCATAGCCATCCATCTAAAATAAACATGTATGTCAACATAATCATGTCACACCACTTTGCAACCTGGACTTTTGTAATCTGAGCCCATGGTCTTGCGCTCCAACATGACCCGATCAAAGTACAAATTCTAACATGTGAATAGATGTGTTGACATCGAACATGCTAGAAAATCGCTTGATTACTAGTCAATGATGTAAACTATTAAGAAGCGTGAGAGAAACCGCCAATAATGACAATGGTCCTCAAGGTATTTTTGATCTAAATATGATCTGAGGTTGTCATTGATGGAAACATAAGTACTCCCCCTGTGATCAGGGCAACTTGAGGTTGTCATCGATATCAACCCAAGCAGCGCTAGGGGCTACCCTGAACTTGCAATGGAATTTTGACTTGAAAATTTACTCTATTTTGAGTCAAGGATCTTCTAGATAGATTCTACTCGCCAATATGTTTCCATTGATATATGGCACGCCAAGTAATTATTCACGGTTTGAGAGATATTCATGTTTGAAGTTAGTAACCCAATTTAGTGGGTGAAATCCCTATGGGGTTGTGGCATGGTAGTCATAATTGGTTTCGGTCATTTAATAGTCATGAATTAATAATTTTTTAAGCTCCTAACACCCCTCCAACATTCTCTATAGAAGCCCATCTCAAGTCTATAAAAAAAAATCTCATATATCCTCCAAATGTAGTGATTGTGTAATTTTCACTATAACTGTATTTCCGCAAAGTCTTAGATTCTAAAATTAAAACCCATTTTATTTGCAATATTGATGAATGTTGTGACCAAATTTCAGATCTTGGTTCGCTAGAGTTTCGTATATATGATCTGTGGAAGTTAGGGCTTTTGAAGGCTGCCGAATTTCATCTCAAAGAAGTGACCTTGGGAAAATCGTCATAACGCTCCCTCTGATATGCATGTTCATCTATTAATTGCATTAGTTTCTTTGTATTCTAATTTGTTGTTTTTGTTTAGCACTAACATATGCTCTGCAGGATGAGATATGTTTTGATATTATCATGTCATGGGTATTTTCTTGAAGAATTTTTGCAGGTATTATATATTCATCAACAGAAGACTCAATGCATAATATAATGTTATGAATAATGAGAAATAGTAGCATGACAAGAGCAGTAATCAAGGTGTAGAATAGCAACAAGAAGTTCACCACATGAAGTCTTCAAGTGGGCAGCACTACATACAAACATTGTAAAAGTATCATTGTATAGAGTCATTGTAAAAGAATCTTTGTAAAATTTGTACAGTTGTCTATCTGCCAAGAGTTAAAGAGGCAGTGTCGGGAGGTCTAGGATCATCATTAGGTGGTTGTGTCATAGTTTGGGTTATGGTCTAGTGTGTCATCTTCTTCTACATCATTCTATATCATTGTAAAGTGGACCATTTTCCTTGGTACGAGAGTCCATTCTTCTTTTATTCTTCTATAGGGTGGTAGGGTGGTGCTAAGGTGAGTTGTAGCTCATTGGGTGTTGGGGCATCCATTCAATTAACCACTGAAGAATCTCGGGCGTTTGAGTGTCCATCCAGTGGGAGCTGGAGAAGAATGATTTTATAGATTCTAGGAAGTTGGAACTTTCTTTTCAACTGGAGTTGAAGATTAAATAATTATTAGAAAATTATTTGGTGGTTTTTGACCCAGAGGAGGTTTTCCACCTAAAATTGTTGTGCCTCTTGTGTTCTTTTATTCATTGTTGTTACTACATAAACATTAATGATAATGAAGATTAACTAATGCTCTGAAAATATTTAAAAGTGCTAATTGCTAAGGAATACTGATTCACCCCCCCTCTCAGTATTTTCCAACAATTGGTTTCAGAGCTTGGTTCCTTCAATAGCAGGTTAACATCTGGAAGGAGATCATGGAGTATACCAAGAATGGTGTGCCACTATTCAATGAAAATAATTATGCACTCTGGAAAGGAAGAATGGAGGTCTATCTCTCCGTGCAAGGTTACGAAGTATGGGACACTGTTCAAAATGGCTTTACGTCAACTGTGGATGAACGAGGTAAGAAAAATTTGGTAAATGATGCAAAAGCAAAGAATATTATTATGAGTGGACTTATTGAATCTGCTTATCATAAGGTGTTGGGTTGTAAAACTACCAAAAATGTATGGGACAAGCTTGAGAATATATATGCGGGTGACTCAAATGTCAAAGAAGCAAAGCTTGAAATCTACAGAGCAAAATTTGGGAAACTCAGAATGAAAGAAGATGACAACATTGATGCATACTTCCAACACGTTGATGAAATAACCAACACTCTGGAAGGATTGGGAGAGCCCGTTGAGGAGAAGACTATTATACGAAATATTCTTAGAATGTTACTAGGAAGATTCAACCTAAAGGTATCAGTCTTAGAATACAGTGAAAATATGGACAAACTCAGCAAAGCGGAATTACATGTAGTTCTCATAGCATATGAAATGAGACTTGATGAAGAAGAGGGTACTTCACATCTAGAAACTTCGTTCGCTACATCTACGAAAACCAGTAAGGACAAACAACCTTCAAAGGAAACGACCTACACCTGCACCTACAAGTTTGAAGACAAGGAAGATGATGAAGAAGGTTTTTTAGATGGATAATATGTTTACTTTACGAGAAAACTAAAAATTGGTAAGGGAAAATTCAAAGGTAAACTTCCATTGATATGTTTCAGTTGTGGTGAGGCTGGGCATTTCGTAGCAAAATGTCCGAACATAAGTGATGGAAACTCAAAAGGAAATAAAGGCTTTAATAAATTCAACAATCAAGGCAAGAAGAAAGGATTCAAAAGGAACTTTCTCTCTAAAGAAGATAGCTCATCATCCGATGAAGATAGTGACAGTGAAGAGGAAGCCAATGAGAGAGTATTGTTTATGGCCAAGCAAAATAACCAAGAGGTATCAAACATCAAAGAAGAAGGGTTGACCATAGAATAATTTTCTAAGGAGGCAATCAAGCTTATAAAAGAGCTCAAGGCTGAGAAGATCCGTTCCAATACTCTTGAAGAACAAGTTCAAGGTCTCAAAATTGAAGTTGAAGAACACAAATGTATTGAAGAGTCACATGAAAAGAATTTGGAAGAAAGCAACCGAGAAAGGGAAGCATTAGAAGCAGAAGTAGTCTCGTTGCGTAAGGAAGTGAAGAAGGGAAAAACTATCCAAAACTATGCCAACAGCTCAAGGGCATTCGAAGAACTCATCAACAACCAATGATCTTACAATGACAGAACTGGTCTCGGCTACAAAGAAGAAGAAGTAGGACAATATACAACAAAATACAATGAACCTATGAGATCTGATAGGCATGTAGACTTCATTGAACAAGATTCGCACGAATGGCCCTGGAAGACAATTCCCCGATGAAGATTTCCATCCAGGTACCAACATATTTTTCAGGGCTATTGTTATTCATGTGGAAAATTTGTTCATAAAGTTGTAGAATGTCGCACATACCCTAGGAACCAATACGATTCCAGGAGATTTGTCAAATATTAACTTCCCAGGGCTCAACGAAACATCAATAGATTTGAACATTTAAGAAGTAATATTGAATGTTACAAATTTCAAAACTTTAGACACATAGCCAGAGATTGCAGACTTGAAAATCCTCCAGAAGAATCTTCGAAGCCACAGAACGAAAAAACATAGAAGAAGAGCACTGATAATTGTGCTCTCACTCGCAAGGCTAAAAACAACAAAGTTGTGTGGTATGTTGATCACGGTTTCTCAACGCATATTATTGGAGATAGAAAGAAAATTATATCTCTGAAAGAGAAGAAGTATGGAACCGTGTCCTTTGGAAATGATGGATCTTCAAATGTTATAGGATCAGGTACCACCAGTCTTGGAAGGAAAGATGCTCTATCCAAGAATGTTCTATTGGTTGAAAACATGAATCAAAATCTGCTCAGTGTTGGACAATGTGTGATCAAGAACACACAATGCTATTCAACTCCATAGAATATGAAATTAGGAAAGGCAGGTATGGTAAAATTGTGGCTACATCAAGTCGAGCTCCAAACGACATATATGTTATGGACGAAGCAACTAAAGCATGTCTACTAGCTAAAGAAGATGAAAGCTGGTTATGGCACAAATGAATGGGTCACATAAACTTTCACAATCTTGTCAAGATTAGCAAAAAGGAAGCAGTACAATAAATGCCGAAAATCTCAAAACCTTCCAACACACTATGTGAGGCTTGTCGGCATGACAAGTAGACAAAATGCGAATTTAAAACAAAAGAACACTTTGCATCACATCGATTGGAATTGATACATATTGATCTATGTGGTCCTATGGGAACAAAAGGCTTAGATGGAGAATTATATTTCATGTTAATGATAGATGGCTATACTAGGATGACAACCGTCAGTTTCCTAAAGAAAAAATCTGAAGGATTTGAGTGCTTTAAGATCTACAAGGAGTTGGTCGAAAATGAAACTGATTTAAAAATAAAGTGTCTAAGATTAGATAATGGTGGAGAATTCATTTCCAAATTATTTCAGCAAATTGTGATGAAAATGGAATAAAAAGAAAATTTTCAACAGCACAAACACCTCAGCAAAATGGAGTTGCTGAAATAAAGAACAAAACTGTACAGGAAATGGGTAGAACAATGTTGAAGGACTCAAAATTGGATGAAAAATTTTGGGTTCAAGAAATTGATATGACAATCTTGATTATCAACAAAAGTCTTCTAAAAAATAATTGCAATAAGAGCCCATATGAATTATGGAAAGGAAAACCAACTAATGTAAAATATTTGAAAATCTTCGGAAGAAAATGTTATATCAAAAGATAAGATCAAAATTTGGGTAAGCTTGAATCGCGTGTTGATGAAGGTATCTTTGTTGGTTACTCACCCAAAATAAAGGCCTATAAATGCTATAATCCAAAACGAAAATAGATAGTGGAGAGCATAAATGTTAAATTTGATAAAAGTAGTGTTCTAACGAATAATGATCAGGACCCAGAATCTTTAAAACTTGAGATAGAGGCTAAAAAAGGTACAGATAAAATTCTAGAACAAGAAGCAACTGTGAACCAGGAAGAAATAAATAATGGTCAACAAGATATATAGGAACAACAACAAGAAGCTCATCCAAAGAGAAAAAAAGAATGGATTCAAAAGAACCATCCATCAAATCAAATCATTGGTGACATAAATGAAGGAATTGGAACAAGAAAAGGTCGACAACTTCGTTCATCACAATAAGCTCACATTTTTTCTAGCAATCTTTGAGCCTAGTAGTTTTTAGGAAGCCAACCATAATGAACATTGGGTAGCATCTACGAATGAAGAATTGGATCAAATTGAGAAGAATAACACCTAGGAATTTGATTCTTCCTCTTATTCTGACATATGTCCTGAGTCATAATAATCTCCTTTTCCTGAGGCCTTGAATGCGACTTCTCTTCTGTCTGATGGTCCCCCTTTCCTCATTTCATAAGCGGTTAGAATTCCGTGTAGTTGCAACATGGTAATTTTCCGTAGATTCTCCTTTTCTTCTATTGTAGAAACTTTTGATTCAAACTTAGAAGACAAAGATCTCGAAACCTTTTCAACCACAACAACCTCTTTTATTTCTTCACCCAAATTTTTCATACAATTAACAATCTCATCTATGCGTAGAAAATAGTTAGCCATACTTTCATCATTGTACATTATGAGATTTTCATATTGAATTCTGAGGGTTTGAAGTTTTTCTCTTTTTACCTGTTCATCTCCTTCATAGCTCAGAACGATCTTGTCCCATATTTCTTTTGTGGTTTTATACTGCATAAACTTGACGAATTCTGATTGAGATAGACATCCTAA
This sequence comes from Pinus taeda, assembly GCA_000404065.3. Taxonomy (NCBI): domain Eukaryota; kingdom Viridiplantae; phylum Streptophyta; class Pinopsida; order Pinales; family Pinaceae; genus Pinus; species Pinus taeda. Next base: position 17,336 of record APFE030408115.1, read on the forward strand.
TAGTGTATTGACAGCCTTTGCATTAGTTTCAAACTACTTCTTCTCAGTCGGATCTGTAGGAGTTGTTGATGGAAAAGTGTACCCTGTATCTATGATATCCCAGACTTCTGTACCAAGAGATTGAAGATAGGCTGT
>APFE030408115.1:35306-66478 GCA_000404065.3 Pinus taeda
CTTTTGGATGCAATACCACAGACCAAAACCATAGGATCAAAAACTATCGGACTAATACCATGAACCAACCATAATATTTCCCACGAGCATGAACTTTTCTCTGCATGAAAGGAAATTTTCTCTGCATGAAAGTGCGTGAAATTTTCTCTTCATGAAAGGAACTTTTCTCTGCATGAAAGTGTCTGAATTTTTCTCTGCGTGAAAGGAACTTTTCTCTACATGAAAGTGCGTGAACTTTTCTCTTCATGAAAGGAACTTTTTTTTCTGCATGAAAGTGTGTGAAAGTTCGTGAACCAGAAAATAACTTTGCTGCACTATAATTTATCATCTGAGATGAGTGGGTTGCCATCAAGTACAACATATGTATCATAATGCCAACACATAAATCAAATATCAACTGATAAAAACAACAATCACGAGATGTAAATTTGGCATGGGTTTATTTTTACACACGCTTGAACCATGGGGAACTCTGCTTGAATTTGGTTTCATGTTTACACAAGCTTGAAACAAAAAACTATGCTTGCTATAAGTTTGCATGCCCCCAGCATAATGAGCCAATCAAGGTACATGCCCCCCAAGCTTCATATCAGTCAACTAGGTGGATGGAATGAAGGTTCACGCTTGAGATATAGGAAAGACTTGATTGGGATTTTACGAGATCGTAATCAAAGACTCAATTTAGAAAAGGGAGTTGTTTTAGTTTTTAACGAGGTTGACACAGTAAAAGAGTTGTCCACAAACATCTGTTTCATTTTTAATGAGGTTGATAGAGGAAGATACTATCCTCAAACTCCTTGTTTCATTTTTTAAGGACCTTGACACAAGACCAGGAACCATGCTCCCACCCCTTGTTCATTGTTTAACAAGCTTCACACAAGACAAGGAACTATGCTCATGACTCCTTGTTTCATGTTCTAATGAGGTTGACACAAGACCAGGAAATATCCTCACGACCACGTTCATGAACCATACGAGAACATGGCTCCCAAGAGGTCTTCACTAGACTAAAGAACCATGCTCTAGGAGGAATACATGTTAATTGGTACAATATACAGATCAGGTTCCAATGCCCCCAATACATAATGTACCATACTATATGTGTGATCATCAGCAAATGTGGAGACGAAAGGGGTAGCTATATAATTGACCTATGGTGGGGAAGGTACTGCTTGCAAACAAGAGCCGATAGGTGATGATGGTTGCAAAGGAGGTGCTTGGTGACTAATGAATGAAAATTGATCAAGAGTCACAATTCTCCCTTCGTGCAGAAAACAAACTACACAAAAAAGTGAAGAAACAAGAGCTCCCATGATATAAACATAGTCGTGTCCAAGGAGAATATTAAAATATAAGGGACCTTGGATTACCATCACGTCCATATAGACGGTCTTTCCTCCAAAACTAATAGGTAACTTCAAAAGAATACCTAATGGTTGACTAGTTCCTCCGTTGAAAACCAACAGATTCTGGGTGACAGGCACAAGCTCTGGGGAGCCCAAAGCTTGGCAAGTAGTAGAATACATGATGCTAATAGAAGCACCTTCATCTAATATAGTGCCATGTACTACCATATTATAGGCTTGTACTGTGATATGGAAAGGCACATAAGATGGGAGGTGGAAAGAAGTCAAATGACTCCAATTGAAAGAAATGACATAATTACTTGGTGGGGGCATCATATGATTGCCCCCATGCTATACAGGAATAGGCGAAGGAATCTCCTGAACAACTGGGATGGGAGGGTCACTCTTAGATTCATGAGAATCAGAGGAGACAAGAAGAACATGAGCAGTATGATCACCACTTTTTTTGGGAACAGAGTGAACAACGGAAGGCAGAGCCAAGTTGACACTCTTTTCGACCAATGGTTGGTCAGGAATAGACACAAGAGGGTCATGCTCAGGAAGAGTAGGATGGGAAAGAGATGAATCCAAGTCAATCACTTTACCAACCAGGAGAGGCTCATAAGAAAGCCTCTAATAACCAACAAGAAGTTGGGGTTGAGGAGATGTAAGGTTTTCCAAAACTTTGGAAGCTTTATCCATAAGAGGACAAAGATGAAGAAGATGCTTCCCTTCACATAACCTTCAAGGGAATCTAATCTTTCCCTTCTTCTTACCATCATTAGCCAAGGGTGTAGCATCGACATGATCTCCAGAGGTCGATGGGGATGGTCAATCCAAATTTTGAGACCATACCTCTAAGACTTTGGGAATGCCAGGACAGTCTAGAAGGAGATGTTCGCCCTTACACAGCTTGCAAGGGAATCTGACCTTCCATGGAGGATCGAAAGGTTTGTCGACAGGAAGTGCATTTGTAGCAATCGTTGCACGATTGGCCTGTTTCTTATTTAACTTATTCTTCTTCTTCTTCTTAGCCTCCTGGTTATTGGATTTGAAACTTTCACCAGGCAAAGTAGAAGAGGAGTGTGAAGAAATGGGGGAAGAAGGTGAGGGGTCAAACTTAGAATCACCATGAGTGATTTGAATAAAGGAGACGCTTAGATAGGAGTCAGGACACTTGGGACCACCGAGGTCAAAAACAACCAAATAGGTAGACCAATGGTTAACCCAGGGAGGGACAACATTGCCATATAAGGAGCACCAGCATTTCCAAAAGAAGGAAAAGGACCAAGATTCCCATCTGAGAGGAACCCTTGACTGGTAGACTCTAGCAATGCTTCCATTGGAATCAACCTTTAAAGAAACACTAAGGAATATAAATTTAACCAGGAATATTTCGTGGGAAGTTAATTTTAGAACACTAAAACAAAACTTGGTCTTTTCATGTTTTAAGAGTCGAGAAAAGGGAAAAAGGCAACTCTAGTCTCTTTTGAAGTTAATGATCCTGAAAGGAAAAGTGCTCGATGATCTTTTCAACTATAAAGAGTGAGTAAATATCAAAAATGACTACTCAAGGTACTCTAGGCATAAAGGATTACCAGGTAACCGTCAACTGCAGAATACCTCCCGCGAACCGAGAAGTACGGGCATAAAATCTCCCTGAATGCTGTGTTCGGTGTATCACGTTTACAAAGCGGCCGAATTAGCTTCCAATGGACAAAGTATCACAAACCTAGTGGGGTCTCCCTTTATATACATGACGATACGTGAAGCACAAGTTCATACTAGCATTGTCTAGTGTTGAAGCTAACGATAACTGCTAGGTTTAAAGATGCCAGAACATGTCTCTAACCTAGACCACTAAATGTGAGCGTTAAGTTTCAATGCTTCCTTAGGTTAATTCAATAAATTTTAATGGTTGATCTTGAAATTGTTCTTAATTACTAGGCCCTACCATTGTCATTTAACAAAACTCCTACATGCAACTATATGAGAAAAGAGATATTTTTTCGATGAAATTTAACACTAATTGAGGGATAGAGAGCACACAATAAATGATACAATCAAAGAATGAAAAATTTCACCAATACATGTCCTAAATGCACATAATATTACCTTAACAAAAAAAGAAGTTTCATTTCATTTCCATGCCTATGGTTTTGCAATTCTAGCTTCTCAATAACACTAATAATGCAATATTTTTGCTTAAGTAAACTAGAATGTTGTTCTTCTTTTCATAAAATACAAAATGAATCTTTCACATAAAGCACTTTAATGAAACTTTTCACAATTTTGAACAAACAAGCATCGATCAAATCCAAAGCATGATAAATGAAACTAAAAGAAACTTCTTCCCTGAATCGAACAAACCAATCACATAAATTCTTCAAAGAACAAACCAAGCAATGTAATCTATGCTCGGAACAATAAAAGAGACACTTGAAATAAGAGAACAAATGAGACTCTTTCACTCATTCAATTGAAAATGAAGAAAGCAAAGCATCCTAGTCACTTCTCGGAGGAAGAAGAGAGCCAGAGGGTCAAGACACAATGGCACTAGAATGGGAAAAATTATGATTTTTTCTTAACTCAGAGACCAGAGCAATTGCCTAACTGACAACTAGCACCGATAGGCATGACTGCCATGACTGATTGGTACTACAACTAGTACTGATGGCCTGATCGGCACGACTACCTAACTGACAACTAGCGCTAATCGAGGGATTCAAAGAAAAAATAAAAAAGAACTTCACACAGGGCCATACTTAACACATCAGAGGGTGGGCTAAACCAAGAAAGCACACAACCCAAGCTAAATTAAGCTTTCTATTCATGGAGAAGACATTATAAAAATCTTACAAGGTCGAAATCATGAGAGAAAAACACACTGGCCAATATTTGGGGTAAACACTAATCTTCACTTGCAAATATTTGTGTGACTACCTAATTGACAACAAGCACCATAAGGGGGTCATGCAATTGTTTCTCACCATATCACACTGATTGATGCAACTATCAGTGAATTAAGCACGCTGAGCGATGAAGCCAAGAAAAAAATAATTTTTTTAAAACCTGGGACCAGAATTGCTACTATGAATTTCAAACTCAGACCAGTAAGTAAAGGAAAAAAAACAGAACCAAAGGGAAAAAGTGGAACTAGAAAAGTTCACACAAAACCATGAAATCGCAAACAAACAAACAGAAGGATTGGTCTCCCCAGTATGGTTGCCAATTTTTGCTGAAGTAAAATTATGAGTGCGGGCACAAACAATTCCTCTAGCTTGATAATGGGTCTAGCCACAACCGATACATTCTATGGAATATTTCCTTAAGTTAGAACCAATTAAGAGGGCCTACCTCTTAGTACGCTTATCCCATTTCATTATGTCCTTTCTTGCTCGCTCCAACTATCTGATTCCTGCTTCCTTCTTCAAACACCTGAAACAAGTAAGAAACAACAAACAACAACCATGATAATAGACAAATTACAAGTCAAGAAACATTAAACCATAAACATTTGAGATGACACATTATGTAGGAAATCAATTTATAGTTGCATATATATTGAATCAAGAAGAGATTACAATCATTGTCTTGACATTGCCATTCTCCTTTGACAAAATAGGTTCCCACACACTTATACTAGCATTCCATGATGGCCTCAACAATAATAGTTTTAAGGCTCTTCCCTTTAGGCTTCACACTAAACCAAATTCACACTTCTCCCTCGCACAAGTAGAGAGCTACAACTATGAATAGCTTGTTGTTTACTCCAAACTTAATTAGCACTAGCACAACAACATTAACACTTCAAAACTAACACTAGCCTGTGCTTGGGAAAAAGGGAGGTTTATATATCATGAATGGATGGGAGATGGTTCCTCTTTTAATGGCAGAAGGTCTTAGCTCTTGAGGTAGTTCCATCCTTATAGGGGAAAGGAGCCCAAATTGACATCCTCGACTCCATCCAGCTCAACCATTTACCATAATTATGTTATGAAGCTACTAGAGGTGTAAGCTTCGGCTCTGTATTTAAAAAAAATTCGAAAAGAGGATCGACGTGACTGGAATAAGGCTCAGTCATTCCAGTCGGTGCTAAAGACAATGTTAATCCCTGCATATCAGTACGAGGAGGACAAAGGTCATTAGCGCCAGTCTTGTAAACTAGGAAAAACATAAGATTCTTGGGAAATGGTGCAAAAGGGAATTATTCTGCTCATGAAGAGGGACACAATGGGAGTTTCTTCATGAAGGGAAAGCATATAGGGTTCACTGTAGAGGTCCTTTAGGATCAAGGAACGAGGAGTATAAGGACAATGGAAAAATTTTGTGTAACAACAATGCATAGACATTGTTGTTGTGGAAATACTAGAAGCGTATGACTTATTACTCAGTAGAGACTAGTCTAGCAACCTGAACAAATAATTTGCTACAAATTGGTCACACATGTGCTTTTGTACAAGGGAAAAATAAATCAATTCCAGGTGTTATTCGAGAGATACATGAGGCACATTGTCACTCCCATCAATGGCGAGAACAAACCATTGGACTTCGCATACCTCATGTTCAGAAATTGACTCTTGGAAACAATATTGGGGTGCTATCTCGCATACACAACTCTAACCCCACCATACACCCAGTTGGATCTCCTACCTTTCCTAATTGATGGAAATAAAACCTTCACAGTTCATTGTAACATTAGTGGCAGTAGTAGTAGAGACAACAGTAGAAGTAGTACAAGCATGTTGAACGGTTCGTGTATAAATGAGTTGTGGACCACATACTTCGATAGATAAAATACATAGGATGGCTCTAGAGACACGTTTGTCTAGGTCAACCCAAAAAAAAAGAAACATTTGATTTCAAACCTCTTGGAGTTCGAGTGCACAAACAATATTGCTAAATATGAAGCACTTGTGTTGGGCTTGCAAAAGTCCATTAGCCTCAATGTGGTCACGCTCAAAGTGGTAGGTGATTCGGAAATAGTGGTACGACAGGTACATAACACCATACAATGTTTATCACTTCATCTCAAAAGTTATCAGAAAGAGGTATGACGATTGATCTCTAACTTCCAAGAAGCACTCAAAGTGGTAGGTGATTCGAAAATAATGGTACGACACATACGTAACACCATACAATGTTTATCACCTCATCTCAAAAGTTACTGGAAAGAGGTAGGACAATTGATATCTAACTTTCAAGCAATTAATATCACTATTGTACCAAGAATGTGTAATGCAGCTACCAATGCTTTAGCAAACACAACTTCTAGAATGTCATCGCTTAGGGATAGATTTACTATTGAAATTTTTTATAGGCCTTCTATCTTGGATAACATAACTAATTTATGCATGTTTAACAACGATCAATAGATACTGCATTTCGTGGCCAACACTGATGTCTTTAAAGATGCAACTATTGATGAAGACGGGCACGAACAGTCTCTGCAAGCCAGGGATGATGATAAGAAACACAACCTCATTCCCAAGGGTGTGGTATCTTTAGAAAAGCTCTATGACTTGCAAGAATGATTTTAGGGGTCAAGGAACAAAAAAACATAAATCTCTACCATGATTTATGAACTGATTAACTTGGGAAAAGAGCAAGATCCGAAGTTTATCAATATCGGTATGTGTTGCATGGAGCAGGAGTGACAAGCCTTTGTCTACTTGTTCAAACAATATCGAGATGTGTTCGCGTGGACATATGATGATCTAAAAACTTACGACACATGAATAATCTAACACAACATTCCAATCAAAGAAGGGTTCAAGCCATATCAACAGAAGCTGAGGAAAGTACATCCGTCACTTGAACCCATCATACAGAAAGAGTGCACTAAGCTGTTGGATGCACGGATCATATACAGAGTTCGTCATTCCACATGGGTTTCAAATCTTGTTCCTATACATAATAAGTCCAGAGAAATCCACTTGTGTGCTGATTTCCAGAACTTAAACCGCGCCTTGGACAAAGATAATTAGCTCATGTCGTCTATGGAGCACATTTTGCAGACAATATCTAGGGCACAATTTTTTTCCTTACTTCATGGGTTTTCAAGATACAATCAGGTCTTGGTAGCGGAACCTAATCGACTCAAAAATACCTTTTGTACCAAGTGGGGTACGTTCGCATACAGAAAAATGTCGTTTGGGCTTGTGAATGCAGGCATAACCTTTTAGTGCGCCATGGACATCGCCTTCCATGGACTCATTAGATAGAGTGTATTGTTGTACCTCGATGATGTGACTCTGTTTTCAAGAAAACGGGAAGACCACATACTCCATTTAAGGAAAATTTTGAGCGATGCCGGAAATATGGGATATCCTTGAATCCCAAAAAGAGCATATTTGTAGTGTCTTAGGGGAACTTCCTTGGGCACATCCTCGCCAAAACCGAGATCAAGGTTGATCCAGACCAGGTAGAGACTATTACAGAGATCCCTCACCCAGCCAACAAGAAAGCAATGCAATCCTTCTTGGGAAAGATAAACTTCCTCCAAAAGTTCATATTGGACTATGCACAGGTAGTAAAACCAATACAAGACATGATCAAGAAGGATGCAGCATACAGTTGGGGCAAGAGGGAAAAGTATGCATTCACCCGTATTAAGCAGGCTATTGCAGAAGTTCATGCACTCTACATGCTAGATTTTAGCAAAGACTTCCTGGTATACACATTCACCTTCGTCAACTCACTCACTCTAGAAGGCTGAACTGAACAAAGAACGTTTTAGGTAAACTTGACTCGGGGTAGAGTCAAAGTTGACGAGGTTAAACAATGATGGTTTTGGGGCACATGGTATTGTGCACCCATAGTATTCAGCCTGTGGTATTATATGTAATGGAGCTTATAAAAGGCTGGAAGGACTTCATTGTAATGTAGGCTTGGAGGTGAGCAATGAAGGCTCACTTGGTCGGATTAGCCAGGGTTTTGGCCAATGTTAATGAGATATCACTGGGTTTGCATTTGCGATATTTACCAGTTTGGAACATGCTGACCAATTGTTCGAGATTCATGTGGCTATTTAAAGAAGGTTGAGAGATACCTTTGGTAATATTAAAATTCAAGGCTGATTTTGTTCAGAGCTTTTTTCGTAGGGAATCGATAACGGATATTTCTTGTGTGTTCTATGCCATGTTGAAAGATGGAGTAGGTGTGGGCTGCATGTAGGTTGTTCATGCGGCTTCGAAAATTGTTTGTTTTCTACTATGTGAGGCCACCCATGCTGGAATCTACAAGGTTCTCGTCAGGCTCGCAGTTGGAGTGGTTTGATAGAAGCTTTTGAGAAAATCAAATTGAGAGAGGATGGATCTGAATCGCAGCAACAATAAACAAAAAAAAAATTATGAAGTCAAAATTACTGCATGTAAATGGGCATACTACTGTAAGACCTGGTAAGGCATGTGTACCCCTTGGTGATCACTGGTAAAGTTTGGGTTAGACCTAGGTGATAAGGGGGATGTCGGGTTAACAATACCCTAGGTAAAAACTATGAGGGGGGTAAGAGCTAGAGTGAGCATGATTGTCTCACTTAGCAGGTTTGGCTAGAGTTAGTCAAGGAACCCCAAGTCAAGTTTAAGGGGGGAATTGTTAGGTAAAATTGACTTGGGTTAGAGTCAAAGTTGACCAAGTTAAACAGTGATGGTTTTGGGGCACATGGTATTATGAACCCATAGTATTCTGCCCATGGTATTATATGTAATGGAGCTTATAAAAGGCTGGAAGGACTTCATTGTAATGCAAGACCTGGAGGTGAGTGGTGAAGGCTCACTTGGTCAAATTGGCCAGGGTTTTGGCCAATGCTAATAAGATCTTATTAGGTTGGGGGTTTCCCTGAATTTGGGGTTTTCCTGGATAAACATTTGTGTTTATGTGTTTATGTGTTTATGGTTGTTGCTGGTTATTTTTTTTATCTTGGTAAATCTCAATATTAATTTATGTTCTCTGAATGATTTCTTAACAGAACGTCCCATATCCTTCATGACCGCAAGCATGCAGGGACCCAAACTCAACTACCCCACCATTGACAAACAAGCATATGTAGTATACAAGGAGTTCAAACACTTCAAACCCTACTTGTTGAAGAACCATTGCATAGTGTATGTGCCTCACCCAACAGTCCACTCACTATTCGTACAACAAGAGCTGGGTGAATGGCGTGCAAACCGGATGACAGGCTTGCAAGAGTATGATCTTGACATCAAGCCAATTCACACTGTCAAGGGTCATGGTCTCTTCAGACTCACAGCTAAGACAGTACATGCACAGGAGGAAGAAGCAGAGCTCGTTGACTAGGAGCAGGAAATTAAAAGGCATGATGTAGTGTGAGCACCACCCATTAGAAGAGGAAACTCTTGGTATGAATATGTGCACTAGTACCTTGAGTATGACACCATACCCTCTCACTTCTCCATCAGACACAAGAGGGCACTGCACCTCAAAGCTTTGGCCTATCAGTTCATGCACGAAGTGCTTTAGAGAAAGCACAGTAATGAAATATTTCTCAGGTGCCTGGAGGCACATGAATCAGAGAAGGTTTTTCAAGATTTGCATCATAGACCAGCTGGGGGTCACTTTGCAGGAAATACCACTGCACACAAAGTTATCTGAGTTGGATTCTACTGGCCCACATTATTCAAGGACGCACATGCTTACCCCGCAAGTGCCCGATCTATTAGTGATGCGCCAACATAACGCGTAGGTTAGCAGCCCCATTATACCCTGTTGTAGTGACTAAACTATTCCAACAATGGGGCCTGGACATTATCAATGAAATTTTCCCACATTCGTCAAAACAACACCACTACATTTTGACAGCAATTGATTACTTCATGCGTTGGACATAAGAAGTTCTGCTCAAGCAAGTGAACGACCAGGAGGTCATCGACTTCCTCCAATAGAACATCATCTCATGCTTTGGCATCCCGATATCACTTTTGTTTTACAATGTAACTTACTTTTCATCTTTAAGCTTTATGATTTTAAGTTGCAATATGGTATTGTGTTGAAACACTCATATAACTACTACCCACAGGGAAATGGTCTTGCAGATTCCACGAACAAAAGCCTTATCCATATAATAAAAAATATCGTTTACTCTAAGTAGCATAACTGGCACTCTACCTTGACGAATGCCTTATGGTCTGATCTTGCAACACCCAAAACCTCTCTGAATACCTCACCATACTTCCTGGTCTACGGGAAAGAAGACATTGTACTGCCTAACATCTACTTGCCTGTACTTCAATTGTCTCAAGAATCCCATGGAAATCCTTGTCTACTAGTTCAGCATAGGATGGATACATTGCACAAATTACATGAAGAAAGGATGAAAGAAAAAGAAAAGTTTACACTCCACTAGAATTGTATCAAGAGATGGTTCGACAAGAAGTCTGCAGGGAAATCTAACTTCAATGTTGGTGACTTAGTATTCAAATGGGATAGACCCCATGAAGACAAAGGAAAGCATACAAATTTCTAATCCCTGTGGATTGGTCTGTACACAGTCCATGGGAATATTTTCCCTTACACATACCATCTACAATTACTTGACAGGAGGATTGTCAATCTTCCTGCCAACGACCAAGATATAAAGCATTATTTTCAGTAAGTTGGGGTTGTGCTCTGCACTATGTACATAGTTGGTTTACTGCTTATTGTTTTTCTTTTACGCTTTTGTTTTCCATTTTTGTTTCGTTTTGTTTTGTTTCTTTAGTATGCTTATATTTTTGGTTTTTGTAAATAAGTGTTGTTGTTACTAAGTTTTGGATTTTGAATCAGTATGTGATTGAGATCTAAAGAATCTTGTGACATTGCAGCACATGGCCTGTCCTACGTCTATCTTCTCTGTGCATGGTTGTAAGCTTCGGTTGATGAAGTCTTGACGGAAAATACGAGCCGCCTTTAATGGAAGCTTGGGTCCAACCATGAACCTGTGTCCAAACTAGGAAACCTCGTGCCTATACTCATCGTTCTGCTCTGTGTGTTTAGCCCCATCCAACTAGTAGAAATGGAGAAGGGGAAAATATAAATGACAAAACCTATGTCAGATTCTTACATTCTTCTCTGAAAGAACAACCTCTTCTACTCTCGATAAGTCAGGATCCCTCTTCTGCACCAAAAATAAATAAGTGCCTATGCATAGACCTCTTAAAAAATACAAATGCAAAAGAAGAGAAGAGCTTCCTGTGTAGAGAGGTGAAGCATGCAACTCCACTAGGGTACTGATTAGGCTCACTCCCAGTGGAGTAATGTGTGTGTTTCTGCTTGACTCCATTGGAGTATTATCTAGGCCTACTGGTAGGGGAGCAACATTAGTGATGAAAACTTGTACTTAGAAATTTTTTAACTCGCAAGCGGAACTATTCTTCCTGATTTAGAAACACTGTGATGAAGTTAAAACTTGTTGTTGTGTTCGACTGAATTGGAAAAATGTTAGAACCATGTATGTCCATGGGGTAAGTGGGGAAGTTGAAGTAACCCGCACAATGATTCAATACTCCCTGAAAGACCAAGGCCCTGTGTTGTCAATGGACCAAAACAGAGAATCAGGAATTCAAACAGTGTGTCAGCAAGTGTTGTAGCAGCTAAAACAACCTCCAAAATTTGGGCATGCATTCAATTTTGGGGCCTTCCTTGGATTTATCCTTTATGTTTACAAGCCCTTGGGCTCATCCTATGAGCTCTTAGTGAGCCTTTGCACCCTCCTCACTTGACCATTCAATGAACATATCTTTTTCATGTTGGTCACAATGGCATGCTTGCAGTCATGTTTTGGCCACACAAAAGGTCTCGCTTCGTGTGGACAAGTTGTATTCGATATGTTAAACATACATCAAACTCACACACAAAGTTGTATACACTATTGCAAAAACATTATCGCAGTCGTTCAAAGATCTATCACAAGTGTCTCGCTTGTTGTTCACATTGTTGGTCAGTCACACTGAGTATATGTTGTCTTGATGGTTTGAGGCATCATGTCATCGAGTCATGTTGAGTGTATATTCACAAGGTCACGTATGCTCAATCTCACTTGCTCACACACTTAGTCAATTTTTTGAAATTCTAACAACTGGATCATGCTCCAACAACTAGACCTCCACCCTAGAATCGAATCAACCGACTGTCACCCAGAACAACACAGAAGTGTCCCAACAAGCCATTTCAATATGCACTGCCCACAAGCACATCAATGAAGCCTCCAACTTATCAACTAGAGAGTTTGACCAGGGACTGAACATGGGACTCACTCCCCTAAAAATTTGTGCAAAATATGCCAAGCATGCCCACTTTTATGACTGAAGAAACTACATAGACATGTCGGTCAGACACCTAATGTCTGTCACTCTCTCTCTAAAATAATTACACAGTTTTTCCAGCCAGTCACCCAGTTAGCCAGCCTACTACTCACCTAGAAAATTGTGCATATTTCATGAGAAGTCCCCAAGCTACCCAACATCTGTCTTAGCCTAGAAACTACACAAGGATGTTCATCAGGCCATCCTCCCAACAATTGCACATTTTTTGTCACCAACACTCCCGCAGCCCGCTGCCAGCTCCCTAAAAGAAATGTGCATTTTTTTCGGGCAAGCCTCTTGCAACCTGCTACCAGCTCCCTGGAGGAATTGTGCAGTTTTTGTTAACAAACTCCCTCTGCTGCCTGCACTACTTCTCTCAAGAAAGTGTGTAGATATTCCCTCCAGCTGAGCCAGATCCATCGGACAGTCACTACTGATCTGGATTTTCCATATCAACCTCCCAATGAATTATGCGCAATTTTCATCGGCAGTGCCCAGAGCCCATATCCCATCTTGAAATCTACCTTGTTTAATTTCATATCCTTGTCATCTCTCTCGGTCACCAGCATTTGAAATCGATTGACAATGCATCATGGTAGACTAGGATATTTATGGATTTGATGTCATCTTGTCATGAGTGACTACAGATATAGGTACATGGATAAGACATGACGTGACGACAAACGAGATGAACAAGGAGAGCACGTGCAAGGATATTTGTTTGCGAATGAATGAATGAAGAATGCATGCGAGGAGGATTTTTCGTGAACGGATGAACATGTGAAGCATGTGAAAGTACAAGTGAAGAAGAGATGTGCACATGCGACATCAAGTGAACATGCAAAGGTGAAGCTATGATACACCAAGAGAACATCCATCACTTAGTAGTACTGCAACTCGACATGGACACCACCACTAGCATGAACATACCAGCACAATCATGTCGAGTCATGTCATCAGTCATCGCGGCCACATCACTACTGTGGGCCATATTATTGTAAATCAATGTAATGTAACATAGAAGACCAAGAGAACCACATGTAATATGAAGAGGCATGTAATGTTGAAGAGTCAAATAAATCAAACAATCATGAGGGAAGTCAAATGGTCACAAGGGCCAGTCTTACCCTTGGCTAAAAATACCCCTCATTTGTACATGAAAAAGACTTTTCACCTTGGCTCCTCCCAGATAGCCTTGAGAGTATGTATTCTTTTCTTTGAGGAGCGAGCAATGACTCCAACACCCCTCTTACGTGGTTAGTGATGTATGGTGTACCGATGTGTCTTGGAACTTTTGCTTAATTTAGAAGCTCGATAATAGGCCAACACATTTTCACATGTGTATTATAATTGTTTGTAACACTAATCTTGGAACACTTGTAATGCATGTTGCTTTAACCTGTGTTAAAATAGTTGAACTCTTTCGGTTGTTCTAATACATATGTTTATGAAAATGTGTTTTACAAGTTGTTAACGTTGCCTTTCCTATGTGGGCTACCTCGCTGGACATCAGAAAGAACCTTTCCCATAAACTTGTTATAACAATTGTCACACTCACACGGACTACTATGTTGGCTATTGTACATGTTATCCCTTTTTGTGTGTTTGTGACAGCCACATCCATGTGGAATACTCCTCCAGAAGCTGTGCATGGTTTGTTGTGTTGTGTGCCTCTCACAAAGTTGGGACTCTTCCCTTTTGACTGGAGACTTGCTTCCACCCTCTCTCTCTATGGTGAAAGGACGTTGACACAAGTAACAATAGCACTCACGAGGCACATGAACCTCGTTGTTCGAAGGCAAAGAATACCACTCTCATGTTCTGACAAGAAAGAGCTAAGGCAAACATTTAAGATAATGGCAATTAGGACATCATACTGGATGGGACTCGTACACAAAACGATGTGACGTCTAGTTTGGAATTCATATCAGGGAGATCCCTTGAATTTTGGTGGGTCCATCATCGTCAACATCTTGAAAACACTGATATTTCTCACAGTATGAAGAAGAATCATTATTATTCATAAAATTTATTAATTGATGCTCTTCATCTATTTGTGAAAGAGTAAATAATAATTGAATGTCATTAAAGAATTCGTTATCATTATTTATCCAAAATTCAATTTCTATTTCAGCTATTGTGTTTGTAGGTGGGTACAATGTGAATTTTTTAGTAGAGCTACCATAAAAAAAATACATATGACCATATCTACAACTTATGAATGCATTAGCTATAGCGAGCCAAGGTATACCAAGGATAAATTGATGGCCTCCTACATTATTCTTGGGGGTTAAAATCATAAAATCAATAGGATACTTCCATGAATCTAAAGATACTAACACATCTTCTAATATACCATCTGATTTGATAACAAATATGTCTGTTAATTGTGGTAAAGTTGGGGTATATTGAAGATTATAAAGCTTTAATTGATCCATAGCTTTCTTGCTCATAATATTAATGGCTACTCATAAATAAATCAAAGTGTTTGGAATTTCAATACCATTAATGTGGATTTTTACAATAGGGCTACAAGGATCTAGATATTTGTTGAATATCTTTTCCCCATCAGAATATTTGCAACCTATTGTTGGAAATAATATTGAGAGGGGGGGTGAATCAGCATTAGCAAGTCAATAATTTTTCATTTCCATAATCAGATTCATATATGCTACTTCAGTTAATGAAACTCGCGTGTATATGCAATTGTGTTTAAGGAAACTAGCGTATATCCAACAAAATTATGATTTAGTTAATTCATCATATGTTGATCTTCAATCAGTGCATCAAAACTATATAAACAATAACTAGGTGCAGTAAAAACAGAACAGACAATCACACACATGAACACAAGATATAAGGTGGAAACCCAATGTGGGTGAAAACCCCTTGCTGCAATCATCTCTATCTTTTTGAGTCTTTGATCGGAGAATCCACAGTAAGAGAACAAAGACTCAAAAAGTAAAAACCACAGATCTCTGAAATCCAACATCTCTATCTTCTTTTTAATAATATGAAACTTCTTTTTACAATTTTTGTACTGGTACAGTCTTATACCAGTACGTAGGCTTCTACCTGCAGAAGGCTACAACCTTCTCTCTTTCTCCAGCTTCTCCTGGAAGGGAGCTACAACCCCCTAGCTCTTGTACTAGCTGATATGTTTACTAGTACGTAGGTGCCGACCTACAAAAACCTTCTCTTTTTCTTCCAGGGACCACGTTTCATTAATTTTCAGATTGGATCCATCAACAATATCATTCAATCATCAAATATATCTGCATTAACCAATCTCATTTTGAACCAACCACAGCTGAATCAATCAATTACTTTAACAACCCTTCAATCCGATCTTTCAGAATGTTGTAACCAGAATATAATAAGTAGAACCCAAGCTAGAAACCAGAACACTACAACAACAAACAAAAGTGGCTAAAACATATTTTATAAGGTATACGCTACTTCCATGTGTCAAACCTATCTGCATACACGCTTTCCTCAAGGTGAACCTGCGTACAGATCTACAAATCAAATTTACGATGTATATTTTGTTTTGATATACAAAACCAGCATGTATATGCGCTTTTATAAATTGAACCTGTGTACAGATCTGTAAATGATGTTTTAAATACTACAACAATTTTAGACTTCAGTTATACCCAGATCATCATATTTACAGACTACAACATGCGTCAGTTATTCAGATAAATGATCAGACCACATAAAGATAATTCACTTCAAGCCTTAAGATCTTTACGCATCATTAGATCTTATCCTTCATCAAGTGCTAAGGTTCATCCTCGATCCAGCTATGCACCATAACCCAATAACCTGTATACTAGATCTTGTCCTTCATCAAATATTAAATACTTGAGTACCTTGGCCTAACGATCTTCTCCTCCTTTTATAGTATTAGGCCTTTCTCAATACCATGGACCAAAACCACTTAGGATCAATACCTTGGATCCAATACCTGGGGTCGATACCTCGGACCTGATACCTTGGACCAATACCATGGATCAAATACTTCGGACCAAAAACTTAGTTTTCCAAGGTATATGCGCTTTTTCTCTTGTGAAAGTGTGTATGTATGTATACGTTACTTTGTATATAATGAACCTGCATGTATACACAACTTGGTCAATGGTGAACCTGCATATACCTTGTTCATATACGTGACTTTGTATATGGTGAACCTGCGTGTACCTTTCTTTCTTCATTCTTTGTTGATTACCTACTATATTGTGATCTTTCATCTGAGAGAGTTTCCATCAAGGACAACACCTGTATCATAATTCCAACAATCTCCCCCTTTGGACTTGATGGAAACAACCACACCAAGTCACTATCCCCCTTTAACATCAAGGGCAAAGGGTCATGCTCCCCCTGAATGCATGCTAAATTCTCTGATATGTTGAAGTGTGCTGATTGAGCTCCATGATCGAGTCCATGCTCCCCCTAAATATAAGAAAGGTCTACAAAAATATGTTCTAAAATAAGAACATGACTCTATACATACATCATAAATAACCTTCCTATCACCAATGACTCATACATACATCCATTTCCCAACCAAGTGGGGATATACCAAGTGTTTATATATGTCAAAACAAGAAACGTTACATCATCCATCCCATGCATAGTGGGGTAAAAGATTAGATTGTTTCATGACCTTTACATTAAAATATATACATGACATATATAATAGAGACCAAATATCTTAAACAAGACCATGATAGTCATTAGCAACTATCATCAGCAACATCTGTCAATCGGCATCCAGACCAGTAACCATGGTCTCCCCCTGAACCTATTCCTCTGGAATCAAAACAACTATGTGAATTTGTACCAAGATCTTCTGAAATAATGCCAACAATGCATTATTAGAAACATATGCTCCCCCTGAACCTATCCTAGATGTTCACTATCAAATCTGATCATTAGAAGAGTGATCAAAGCATGATCATCAATCAGATGTACATCAAGGTGTCAACAACTTATGAGAGCCAACATATTTCCACATGTCATCAACATATTGTAACCATCATCAAGCAGAACAGATAATTCACTAAACCATATCAGACCCCTTTTCTCCTCTGTCTGGCCCAAAGCTTCTCCTCAAACCAACATATATGCAACTGTACCCACAAAAACCAGCGTATGTAGGTGACTATGCTTCATGAAACTCGTGTATAACCACCTTTCCTTGAAACATATAGGATTTAATAGCAAGATGATGCATCAACTACTCCCAGCTTCTGTTTGAGATATTCAAATGTCTCTAGGTAGTGGTTTGGTGAATATATCAACAACCTGTTCTTTGGAGGGAACATACTCCAATTTGTCCTTTTGTTCAAGCACTTGTTCACATAGAAAATGATATTTGATGGGTATGTGCTTGGTCTTGGAATGCATGACTGGATTCTTTGAAATATTGATGATACTTGTATTATCACATAGAATGGAGATGGGTGGAGTACATGTGATCTAAATGTCTTGCAATGTTTGCATCATCCAAAGGAGTTGTGTGCAGCATGATGCAATAGCTACATATTCTGCTTCAGATGCAATTGAACTTTGTTTCTTGTTGAACCAAGACACTAATCTGGAACCCTATAGAATGCACCACCACTAGTGTTTTTTATGTCATCAATGCTTCCTGCCCAATCTGCATCTGTATATGCATGAAGTGTAAGATCTGTATCTCTAGGATACCATAAACCAAAATTCCATGTTTCTTGAAGATATTTGAAAATCCTTTTGACTGCCCTAAGATGTGATTCCTTTCGATTTTCTTGGAATCTTCCAACTATTCCTACTACATGCATGATGTCTATCAAGTACCTGTTAGATAAAGAAAACTGCCAATCATGGATCTGTAAGTTGGTTGATATACTGTTGCTAATTCAACTTTTGAGCTGAGACTGCATCCTGTTACCATTGGGGTACATACTAGTTTAGAATCTTCCATGCCGTACTTTTTCAAGATCTGTTTGAGATATTTGTTTTGTGATAGAAAAATACCATCTTTATTTTGTTGAACTTGTACACCAAGAAAATATGTAAGCTCACCAAGCAGAGACATTTCAAATTCTTGCTACATTACCGAAGCAAAATTCTGACTCATGGCTTCTTCATTGCTACCAAAAATGATATCATCAACATAAACAACATGTATTAGCAATTTATTATTATCAATCTTTGTATATAGATTGCTATCAGTTGATCCCTTTGAAAAACCTTGTTGATGGAGATATTTGTCAAGACGATGATACTAGGCCCTTGGAGCTTGTTTCAAACCATAGATATCATTTCTGAGTCTGCATACAAGAGTTGCATCATTTCCAAGAATGAATCCGTTTGGTTTCTCAATATAGACTTCTTCTTCTAAGTCTCCATTAAGAAAGGTAGATTTTACATCCATTTGGTATACTTTGAATTTCTAAAAACTAGAAAGATAAAGAAACATTCTTATGTCTTCAAGTCTAGCAACAGGTGCAAAAGTTTCTTCAAAATCTATACCTTCTTGTTGAGCATATCCTTTACAAACAAGTCTGGCCTTGTTTCTAATAACTTCTCCATTTTCATTCAGCTTGTTTTTGAATATCCGTTTAGTTCCTATGATATTCTTATCATGAGGTCTAGGAACTAATTCCCAAGCATTATTCTTTTCAATTTGCTCAAGTTCTTCATTCATGGCCTCGACCCAACATTCATTTTTGCATGCTTCATTTACATTTTGAGGTTCGGTGGACAATAGCAATGATAGATAGCTTGAATCTTCTGTAATAGTTCTTCTTGTCTGCACACCTACCTCTTTCTGTCCCAAAATTTGGGTCTCTGGATGATTTTTCTGAAGATACTTGGACGGAGTCTTTTCTTCTACCGTTATCTCTTCTTCTGGTGCTTCATTGGTTTCTTCTTCAGAATTAGTCTGATTTGATGTGGGAGGATAATCCTCATCCTCTTCATAATCTTCGGTTTTTATTTTCTTTGGAATTTTGCATACTTCATCAACCACAACATCAATACTTTCAATAATTTTCCCAAGTCTTTTATTATAACATTTATATCCTTTATTGAGGGAAGAGTAGCCAAGGAGAATACCTTCATTTTCTCTGGGTTCAAACTTACCAAGTTTTTCATCAGTGCTTTTGATGTAGCATTTGCTTCCGAAAACTTTGAAGTATTTTACAATAGGAGTCTTACCATACCAAAGTTCATGTGGAGTTTGAGTGTTGTTTACCTGAACATTTGCTTGGTTGAGAATAGTGATGATAGCAAATGCAACTTCACCCTAGAAGGTTGCAGGAGTTCCAGACTCATCTAGCATAGCATGAGCCATTTCTTGAATAGTTCTGTTCATCCTTTCTACCACTCCATTTTACTGAGGATTCCTTGCAGTGGAGAATTTCCTTTTTATTCCATGTTCTTAACAAAAGTCAAATAATTCATCCGAGGTAAATTCCCCTCCTCGATCAGATCTGAGGCATTTGATTTTGCGATCTGATTCATTTTCAACCAAAGCTTTGAAGGCTTTGAATTTTTCAAATGCTTCATCTTTATGCTTTAGAAGTCCTATCCAACACATTCTGGAAAAATCATCAATGAACAATATAAATTATTTTTCTCCACGAGGTGACATTTTCCTTGATGGTCCACATAAATCATTGTGAACAAGTTCAAGAGGCTTACTAGCTGATCCTTCCTTTTCATGGATGTGCGATCTGATTTGCTTACCAAATTGACATATTTGCATATTGTATTTTCTGGCATGCTGATATCAGGAAGATCACGAACAACCTAGAATCTGCATGCTTTTCTTATTTGAGAGAAGCTTAAATTCCCCAATCTTCTGTGCCATAGCTAATGTTCATCATTTTTGCTTAGATAGAATTGTTTTTGTCCTCCCTTGAGTATGTATAAGTTTTTTGGAGTTCTTATACCTATGATCATGGTTCCTCTTGTATCAAGCTCATGAACAACACATCCATTTGATCAAAATACTACTTCAATTCCTTGATCACACATTTGACTGACACTCAACAGGTTATGCTTTAGACCATCAACATACATAACATTCCCATCTTTAACTTTTTCTTTTAAGAGAACAGAGCCTTTACTTTTTATGACTGCAGGAGTGTCATTTCCAAATGAGACCTTCTTTTCCTTTTCTAAGGCATTATATGAATGAAGTTTTTCTTTGTCACCTGTCATGTGTTTTGAGCATCCATTGTCGATGTACCACTGATTTTCTTGTCCTTCTGCATACAAGGCTATACCACATCTTTCTATTTGTGGTTCTTTCTTTCTCCATATTTTGGGACTTAATGGAGTTTTTTCCTTCTGAGATGTTTGCCAAAATTTACTCCTACATTCAGATTCTTCATGACTAAAGTTGTTGTAGATAGAGCATTCTATTTCATTTTCAAGAAGAGAAAAGTTATTGTAGGGCCGTTTCATGATCCCTGTCACATTCCTTTAATTTCGTGCTTCTCTAGTCATAATGGTCTTTGAAAGAAACACATTGAGTAGCTTTGTGTCAAAAATTATGACATGAAAAACATTGGCCATTAAAGAAGTTCTTGCGATTATCAAAACTACTAACCCTAGTGATTGCAGTTTCTATTCATTCTTGAAATAGATTGAGTGTGATTTACCTGAGGTTGGTTGTAGCTTTTATTAATCCTTGAAGTAAATTGAGCCTGATTTACCAAGTGATCTTCTTTATGCCTTTGCTAACGATTGTCAAACTGTTAACAACTCTTTGCTGCATCAAGATAGCTTTTAGTGGAGGTTGACGGCTTCTGTGCTTGAGATGCTTCTTCAGTATATCCAAGACATGTCTTTATCAGAGGATAACATTGCACTTTGATAATTTCATTTAAGGTTTCTGATCCTTTAGAAAATCTAAGATTGAGAGCTTTTGTTTTTTCAATATCCTTTCTTGGACCCACAATTTCACATTCTAGTTTTTCATTATGTTTTTCTCTTTCAACAAGTTGGAATGTCAAAGTATCTATAATCATATTCTTTTCTTCTAAACATATTTTGAGTTTAGAGATGTCTTCATAAAGGTCATCTTCATCTAAAGCATCTAAGAAGTTATCATCTTCAAAAGCCATCAGAATTCTATAGTCATTACTATTTTCATCTTCATCACTAATTGATAAACCATCGCTATCTTCGTGAGTATAATAGCTCTTCTTACTTACACCTTGTTTTCTATTCCATTTTGAAGATTCCTTACCTTTATCAAGCTTATCTTTATGAGGACATTTGGCAGCATAATGAATTACTCTTCCACAAGCAAAACATTTGAAAGGTAGTTTACTTCTGAATCTTCTGGAACCCCGTTGAAGGTTCTTGACAAAGTTTGCTTCTTCTTCCTCTTCTAAAATATGTCCTGGTTCATTTATTTCTTCTTTTCTTGAAGCTTTAAATGCAGCTTCTCTCATATCTAAAGGACCTCATTTTCTCATCTCGAAAGTAGTTAAGACTCCGTGCAGTTATGTCATAGTAATAGTCTGAAGATCCTGCTTTTCTTCTATGGCAGATACTTTTGGTTCAAACTTAGCAGACAAAGATCTTAAAACCTTTTCAATTAAAGTAACTTCCTTTATCTCTTCACCAAATTCTTCATGCTTTTAGCAATCTCATCTATACGTAAGAACTAACTATCTATACTTTCATCATTGTGCATCTTGAGAGTTTCATATTGAATTCTGAGAGTTTGCAGTTTTGCACGTTTTACCTAAGAATCTCCTTCATAGCTTAGAACGATTTTGTCCCATATTTCTTTGGCAGATTTGAGCTACGTAACTTTGTCAAACTCTGATTGTGACAGACTTCCCAATAATGTATTGACAGCCTTGGCATTGGTTTCATATTGCTTTTTACTTGCCATATCTGTAGGAATTGTTGATGGAAATGTATATCCTCCTTCCACAATTTCCCAGACATCTGTTCCAAGAGATTGAAGATAGGTTGTGGTTCTTACCTTCCAATAAACAAAGTTGCTTCCATCAAATATTGGCAGTCTGATGGATCCCTCTCTTTCTTGATTACTCATGATGATGGATCTTCCTTCAAGCAATCAAGCTTCTTCTAAAGGACTTGCTCTAGTACCAATTGTTGGAAATAATACTGAGAGGGGGAGTGAATCAGTATTAGCATGTCAATAATTTTTCATTTCCATAATTAGATTCATATACGCTACTTCAGTTAATGAAACTCACGTGCATACGCAACTGTGTTTAAGGCAACTAGCGTATATCCAACAAACTTATGATTCAGTTAATTCATCATACGTTGATCTTTAATCAGTGCATCAGAACCATATAAACAGTAACCAGTTGTAGTAAAAATAGAATAGACAATAACACACATGAACACAAGATATAAGGTGGAAACCCAATGTGGGTGAAAACCACCTACTGCAATCATCTCTATCTTATTTTTAGTAATAAGAAACTTCTTTTTACAATTTTTGTATTGGTGCAGTCTTATTCCAGTACGCAGGCTTCTACCTGCAGAAGGCTACAACCTTCTCTTGTTCTCCAACTTCTTCTGGAAGGGAGCTACAACCCCCTAGCTCTTGTACTAGTTGATATGTTTACTAGTACGTAGGTGCCGGCCTATAAAAACCTTCTCTTTTTCTTCCAGGGACCATGTTTCATTAATTTTCAGACTGGATCCACCAACAATATCATTCAATCATCAAATATATCTGCATTAACCAATCTCCTTTAGAATCAACCACAATTGAATCAATCAATTACTTTAACAACCCTTCAATTTGATCTTTCAGAGTTCTGTAACCAAAATATAGTAACTAGAACGCAAGCCAAAACCCAGAACACTGCAACAGCAAACAGAAGCAGCTAAATCATATTTTATAAGGTATACGCTACTTCCATGTGTCGAACCTGCGTGCATATGTGCTCTCCTCAAGGTGAACCTGTGTACAGGTCTGCAAATCAAATTTGTGATGTATATGCTATTTTCATATCCAGAACCAACGTGTATATGCACCTTTTGTAAAGTGAACCTGCGTACAGATCTGTAAATGATGATTTAAATACTACAACTTTCAGACTTCAGTTATACCTAGATCATCATATTTACAGACTACAACATGCACCAGTTATTCAGATAAATGATCAGACCACATAAAGATAATTCACTTCAAGCCTTAAGATCATCACCCATCATTAGATCTTATCCTTCATCAAGTGCTAAGGTTCATCCTTGATCCAGCTATGCACCATAACCCAATAACCTGTATACTAGATCTTATCCTTCATTATATATTCAATAGTTGAGCACCTTGGCCTAGTGATCTTCTCCTCCTTTTATAGTTTTAGGCCTTGCTCAATACCATGGACCAAAATCACTTAGGATCAATACCTTGGATCCAATACCTGGGGTCAATACCTCAGACCCAATACCATGGATCAAATACTTCAAACCAAAAACTTAGTTTTCCAAGGTATACATGTGTTTCCTCTTATGAAAGTGCAAGTGTACGTATACGCGACTTTGTATATAGTGAACCTGCGTGTATACACGACTTGGTCAAGGGTGAACCTATGTATACCTTGTTCATATACGTGACTTTGTATACAGTGAACCTACGTGTATACGCGTCTTGGTCAATGGTGAACCTGCATATACCTTTCTTCCTTCATTCTTTGTTGATTACCTGCTATACTGTGATCTTTCATATGAGAGAGTTTCCATCAAGGACAACACCTGTGTCATAATGCCAACACCTATTAATATTTCATAGGGCTATATTGTTCTTTTCTTAGTAAATTTCATTTCTTCATTAACACATTAACTTCACCCTAAAACATCATAACATTATTTAGATTCACATCATTATTCATCATCATATGGAACTATGTGGAAAGAACAATATCATCATCATCAATGCAACGAAACATAAAGGAACCATAGAAGAAAAGAATTCACACATAAAGACACCAAGATTGGTTGGAGACCAATGAAAAATCCACTATAGGGAAAACCCTTGCAAGTTCTTCTTCGTAGATTGTCATCAAATAGTTTAGAAGATCAAAGTACAATGATTTGTATCTTCATGTATGCAACTAACCAAAAAAACAACTACAACATCCATTAAATGAACCCAAGAATGTATATGCTCAAAACTCTAATTCTGAGGACTGTAATGATCTTTCACTATTTGCATTCAAGTGCTGAACCCTGCGATCACTGAGTGAAATATTTGGAAGGCTGAGATTTTATTTTTTAGATCCTGGTTACACAGAGGAGGTGTCATGTGAATAACTATAGCTTTCCCATTCGCTCCCTTAAGCCTTACATGCGAGCGACTTGGGTCAGATATATACTGTGGAAACCATAAATGCCTTAGTTACATGGATGGAGAGTTGTTTGCACGACTGGAAGGCTCAAATCACATGGATGGGCCTGTACGCATGCGACTACAGTCAAATACTTCATATTCTATTCCTGCAACTATGGCCCAAAACCCTAAATTAGATATGTGAGCTTTAGACCCTACAATTTCACCTTAGAGCGAACCCAATCCTCTATCGACGAGCCTTAGACTTGTGCAATCCAAATACAAGGTAGAAGAGTCTCTCATCATTGTGTCTAAATGAGGTATATATATATTATATATATATATATATATTTATATAATATATATATATATATATATATATATATATATATATATATATATCACAAAAGGATACCATATCCATCCTCCCTCTAAAGGAGGTGACAACCACAAGCCTGAGCTTGTCTCATGTAGTTGTATTGTCTCAATATATGAGAGTATCTCGGTGCCAACTATATATGGGATTCTCTGCCAAACGGGATCCAACTCTTTCTCATCATAATGTTTCCATGTCATATCTATATATTTCTTAGATGACTCTCCAAGGAGATTCTTCATCATGTGTCATAGCTAGCTATGCTAGCAACATCATACTCAACCTTGGTCATACTATGGACCTCTCATTCAGGATATCATTGCAGATATCATACTAAGTAAACATCTAAACATGCTCATATAATCAATGATGATCCTAATCATCATGATTACACTCAAGTAGTCACATATCATCCTATGTTTTGGGTTATAAAAGGTGCCTTTTAAAACTCCTAATTATCCCACATTAATCATCAACCCAGGCAAGTCCTCTTATTTCAAGAGTGTACACAGTATGTGGCTGCTATTAATTAAGAGAGTAATGTTTCTTAAATTGTAGTATAGATGTTGATGCAAGAATAAATGAATGCATCTAATAAAATCCAATTGCAATTATTAAAGGAAATATCAAAACTCAATCCTCTACTAAAATCAAATCTTACAGCAGTTCAAGTAACAACACCATCAGCTGAGAGCACAGTAACAAGAACTCACCTCTTCTTAGCTGATTCAATCTAAACTATACTCAATCTCTATAAAGCAATGATATCAATTATGAGAGTCTAATAGCAATAATCAAACTCTTACAAATGATTAAATCAATGCGATGCACTATCCAAATAATTTATGCTGTAATAAACAAAACTCAAATCGAATGACAACACTATAAATTATAAATAGAACATACACTACTTCAATATGAGAAAAGGATAAACTACAAGTAAAGTAAACTCACAGAAACAGGAAATTATCAAACCAACCAAAATTTAGAAGAATCAGAAATATAACACAAGAAAGCAGTTAAATCCACCAGAGGCCAGGCGCTTAGCCGCCAGCGAACACTGCTGAGCTACTTCAGATAATGCGAGGGAAAAATAACTTCAATTATATATTAATCATCGAACTTAAGTAGCATTACAATATAATTGCATTCTCCAACATCACAAGTCTGTAATTAAATTTACAACTTTGAAAAGTAATCGATATTCCTCCCCCTTCTTCCTACAACTGCTTTCTTTTATAATCAGAAAGGGGTAAAGGGTAAATGGTAGATGCGATCCCTCAGGATCTCTCGATCCTGAGGGATTCGTAACCGATTTCTAACTTAAGAAACCTTTCCTATTTCACTCTGATCCCTCTGATTTGTTCTCAGCTTTGTCCGCAATCGATGCGTTCCTTCCTTTGTTTGTCAAATTTTTTCATTCCAACATCAGGGAACAACAATCGTTCGTTTTGTCGCTTTCCTGCATAAAGAAGGGAAAAATTTAGCTACATCATAACTGCAAATAATTCCTTCATTTCTTACCATAATTCCTTAATATATTAGCTCATTAAGATATGAAAAATATAAGAATCAAGGAAAAAGATGATGAAATTAATAGTAAATATGTACCTATTTCGTAACTCAACATACTCCCCTGCTTACCCTATTTCATGTCCTCATGAAAAGTAAGTAATTCTGATGGAGTGCAGTTAAAGAGTAGGCTAGAGAAGGAGCATCAAAAATTTGTCTGAAACCATGATTTTGAGCTAAGAGCGCAAAAGCGGGCCCTTCCTTTCCTTCAGGCAATTCATAGATGGCCTTGTAACCTTCAGGAGGATACCAAATGATGGGGTTATGAAACCGACATCCTAACCAATAGGGTCCTTCTCATAAATGAGATTGCTATAGGTGACAAAACGGGTTGCAGCTGCTTTAAAATTTATGTAATTAAATGGCTCCCTATCCTGCACACTACTAGTGGAGATCGTCCACCCGAGCTTGGATGCAGCCAAAAATATTTCTTCAATGGATTGAAAATATGATACTTTGTTCTATAAAATCCCCTTATGAATAGGCCCTAAAATTTTAATCACTCATTCCCTTGTCATCAGACTCTTCTGGTTGGCAGGCATTTTCAAAGGGTGCTTGCGTTCACTTATTACCCAAAGATCCAATCCATGCTCTTGTCTTTGGAATGCGTTATGAGCTTTGAACCATTTAAGTTGATTGACTGCAAACGAGATAAAGGCATGGAATTGAACATCTCCCACAAAAGGGTTGCGGTTCTTTTCCACCTCATCCTCTAATACAAAATTGTGCAGGTAAAATCACAAAGTAGCCTTTGAACCTTTACACCATGCTGTTTGCAACAATTTATAAAATCTTCAACTATTTTTAATTCAATTGGTTTTCCATCTCTCATGGCTTTAATTTTCAACAACAAGTATCGTTCTAACAAAAACAAGGCATAATTAGTGGCGGGAGCCCTACATGCCAAGACATCTATATATAATGACCAGATGGTGTCTGTCTGAGCTATGATCCTATCTAATTTGAGCTTGATTCTCTCTATTTTCTCCTCTGCTTTTCTATATCTGTCGAAGGTCTCACTTTTTGTTGCATTCATTTCCCCAAGCTGCCTCTGCAACTCTTGATATTTTTGTTGGGAAACAGTTTCTTGTTCAAGACACGAGTCGAGCCTATGCTAATTCTTCCTGAAGATTCAATATAATGGGGTCATTATGTGTCATGACATCTTTAGCTTGTATGCTTGTCTGAGTGCTTATACTATGAGAAAGGATGTTTTCTGTCTGAATCTCTTTCTTATGATAGGTCCAAGCTTCTGTATGAGTAGCCATGCTATAAGAGGGTACACCCTCTGTCTGAGTAGCTATATCTACAAAAATTGCTTGTTGTTCTTATTGAATGATGACTGGTTGAGTGTGTATGGGCTCAGTTTGAGTCCCTATAGCCCTACCTTCATGTAACTCAGTATGTACAGTTGTGTTTACTATCTCCGAGGTTTTGTCTGTGACCTTTCCCACTGTTATTTTCTTTATTTTTCTTCTGGGCCTTTTTACTATTTTACTAAGCTTCTCCTATTCTTTCCTAAGATTTTTCAATTTGGCTCTATACTCTTTCGAAGGAGCAACTATTCTGCTGACAATATCATTAATAGTTTCTGCTTCTAGAGAGCCTGGTTACTCACCTTGGCTCTGTTCTAAAAGGACCGTGTGTCTTGATCGATTATCGGCTTCTCGAAGTATCTCTATCTCTACTTCTTCTTCTTGGCCTATGTTCTCTATGCTTAGGCCTACCTGACTATTTTCTACTCGGAGCGTGTCACCGGATTGGTTTTCTGCTTCCTGAACAGCCTCTACATTTGTTTTTGCTTCATGGCTTGCGTCTCTTGAGGGAGATAGAATTCTGGTGTTGCCAAAATTCTCAGGAGATTGGGTTGCTCCTAAATTAAGATTGAGCAGGCTTTTAGGCTGCATGTAATCATTCATGTTGGCTAGGACCTGGGCCAATTCAAAATCGTGCAACAAATCACCTTGGGGATTCATGCCTGGTGTTGAGGGAAGTCCTGATTCATTTCTTTGTTCATCTCTAGAATGCCCTGTTCCTTCTTCATGGTTTGATTCAGGGTTATCCTGGCCTTCTAACTCTAGCTGCAAGTATTGTTCACTTACTGGGCTAGATAATTCTATAGGTTGACTGATACTGCCTTGAGGATTTTTGGCCGCCACTAATTTTTACCTCAACCTTGTGGATTGTTTGTGCTTTTGATGTATTTTCCTTGCAAGGGTGGTCCTCTTCCTTTTCGGAATAGGGTTAGGTGTAGGCAGGGCTAAACCTCCTTCGAGAGCTAATATTAGTTCATCCTAGCTTGATTGTTTCTAGGTGAGGTTATAGCTAACTATTAGCCTGATCAAACAGTGGTGGCTTACTACAATTTCTATGTGTTGGGACCATCTTAGCTCTCGATGGTGTCATGCAGTAAAGAATTCAATAATGCAGGTAAATTTACAGAGCACTTTCATTTTAGAACTGCTAAGAGTTTGAGTTGACGTGGCCTTACCACATATTTGCGCCCATTGCATGTAATGTAGTTCTAGATGATTCTTGCTAGTTCTCCCCATGGTTCTCCAAGAGAATATGGTTGAACACCTTTTCCCTTTTTGATCAGCTCATGTCCTTTGTCCCTCAAAGCCTTGATAGTGTCCTGCAGCTTCAACTGCTTACTAGCCCACACTAGTCCTTCTACTGGTAACCCGGATACTTCTGCTATCACAGTGTTTGATATAGTGATTTGCTTACCCCTTACCATGGATTGTCCATTATGTAGATTTCGTAAGAATTCGATGGCAATTTCCTCGTTGGGTGGTTCAAATCTCGTAAAGTATGCTATCCACCTGGCTCGAGCTAAAATTTCCCTGGCTTCGTTAGAAACAACCAATATTAGAGGTTTTCTGTGCAGTGTTCTTCCTCCCATAATGCTTGAATTATACAAATGATAAGTGTAGCACGGAAAGCACAACGACGAACAGAGTTGAGTGATGGAACAACAAATGGTTGTGATAGCTTTATCAGGTGATACTTAATAAACATAAATACCATTATTGAAGGCTATTATAATACCACATGCTCTGTGATCATGGAATGTCATATCATTCTACAAAGTCCAATGAAAAAAATGACAGTGCATACATAAGTACACTGGAGGTCCCCACCCCCCTTCAAAATAATAGGTCACCTACGACCGAATGATTGAAAGGGTAAGGCGTTGGCAGCGAAGTACAGGGGTGATGGATTGGCAACGTACACTTATTAATGAAAGGATCATAAAGGATATTGGAGTGGTGAAATCAAGGCTTGTACCGAGAATTATCAATAAGTGATAGGTTGTCGTGATGTGATATGATAAGGAAAAGGTACAGCATGTTATGAAACCAGCTCAAGAAAAGATAGAAAAGATAGATCAACGCCTTAGAATTTAGCCTCTTCGAGGGGGAAACCTCCTTTACATTACATAAATGAACAATTCTTGGATGATACAAATGAAAAAGACCTCCTTTCTATATATAGGAGTCTAAGGGGTCATAACATAATCAGAGCCGACATAACAATAACAATGTAAGGGCACAATAATAACAATATGGGCACTACATGGGTACATCAATATAATAAGTGGGTTGTACTAATAACAATAAGGGGTTACACTAGTAGTATATGGGCCTAACATGCCCCTCTCCTTCAAAAAGCGTTGTCCTCAATGCTTGAGTAGTTCTTGATGCTTCTGTATAAAATTTTTGTTCTCCCATGTGGAATCTCTAGTGGGTAAGTTCTTCCACTTGATGAGATACTCTGAAATTGACCGATTTTGTAGCTGTCGAGTTCTTGTTTGTGATTGCTCCAGATTCCAATATGATTTTTCCTTCCTCTTAAATTTCTGGCAATATTGTTTGAATTGGGATCTTTTGCAACTTTTGAATAAGTGGCCATACTTCTTTGTCCTTCTCCCATTCATCCCTCGCTTCATTTATCCAATCTAGTTGGATAATAGAAATAACACAAAACAATGCTTCCACATCCTCATCCTTGAAGAGTCTTCCCATTCGGTAAGGTCGCCATTTTTTAAGTGTATGTAGTATTGCCAACATTTCCTTCTCATAAATAGCTTGCTTGAGATGTAGCAGTAAAAATACCCAATCACCTACATCAAAACATTTTTCACTACGATGTTGATCTACTTGTTGTTTCATTTGATTTGCACCGAAGTGGCATTATCCTTTAAAAGTTGGAGAACTTGTTGTTGATGCTCGATGTGATCTTTCACT
>APFE030408116.1:1163-55997 GCA_000404065.3 Pinus taeda
CCCCCCCCCCCCCCCCTCTCAGTATTATTTCCAACATTTGGTTGTGATTCCTTTGAGTCCTCATATGCATTCTTTTCTGTTACCTCCATCTTCACACTTGGGTGTTCCTCTGGATGATGTTCTCTTATGTTCGTCCATTTTGGACTCTTCACTTGTTGTGAACGAGAAACAACCCACTGACAAAGTTGGCATTGCACAACCAACATGCGTCGTCATTCATGAAAAGTATAAGTGGGAGCTTGAGCATCAACACTCGAAGAAGGATGACTCCCTTCTGTCTGAGCCCCCTCTATTCTTTCCTAACATCATTAGTGAACCTGCCATCCATGATTTCACATGTGTGTCTTCATCCACGGATGCACCCATTGTTAATATTTTGTAGCACACACCGTATGTTAGCCCATCATCCAACAATGGAGAGGACCAATCATTCATTGGAAATCCACTTGATCTTTCATCTGAATTTTACTAAAACGCGGAGGGCGAGCATCCTTCCTCCTCATCTACCCCTCTGTGTGATTCATCAAACCATGAGGATGCTGACCAACATCCTGAATTTTCTGATATTGGTTGTCATGATCTCTTCACCTCATCATCTGATCACAATGTTAATTCACTCGTTTTTAATCCTTCTAAACTACTGGTCTACGAAAATCCATTTGTCAATGAATTCAAAACCCCACAGACCATCAAAGCACTTCAACCCGAGTTGATGGTTATGTCAGGCCCTCACTATCCTGAGCTTGGTTTCACTTCCAATTAGGAAATTGTTCAAACAATCAAGGCTCCTCATAACTCATATGTATGCACTCAAGATCAATCTAACACTCAGATTTTACTTCCTCCACTTGAACTACATGATCCCATTACTCATGCATTTGAGGAGTCTTACATTGCAAGCACCCGTGAGCGACACAAGTTATATTTGTTTCTTTCATTTGCTTGCATGTCATAGTCAAGAGTGTACTTATGCTTCAAAATTGCACGTAGTGTCACACAACACAATGATAAGTCCACGAACTGCTCGCCATGCACATGCACTCACTTATGTCCCATGGGAACTTTGAATCAAGAAGTGTGGTTGTCTTTGTTGTTACATCTTTCTTGCTTGTTGGTTCACACAAGTAGGTTGCTCGAGGACCAAGCCTTCACCAACATGGGTCTACCAATGCACCAATGGCTGCATTGGAAGTATCAATTCATGTGATCAGGCCCATGTACCATTAATGTTCTATCACTCTAAAATTTCCAAGGGTTATTCAATGTGTTAAAAAGAAATATCAGAGGTAACTACAAACCTACTTTGGAGCTTAGGATCTAGCATTCCTCAACTCAGAGAGGGCTCTCTCTATATGATTTGACTTTCTTTATTTAATGGATTTTAGGCTAGTTATGTATTCTTAATTGGATTGGTTTTGATTGGTTGGTGGAATTAATGATTTAGATGAATAGGTTATTTTTCACTTTCAATTGGGCTATGGAGTGAATATGACTTTGAAAACAAAACAACAACAAACTATAAAAAAAGTGTTATAGGGCAAGATAGGTGAGCAATATAAGATCTCAAGGCTAAATGATGAAATGATTTTTTAATCGAGATCAAGGAGCAATTAAGAAATCCTTAAACCAGATAATGAATAAGGATGAAGAAAATCAATCAGGATCAGAGGGAAATTAAGAATTCTCTAAACTAGATATCAGAAGAAAAAATTGAAATGTATAAAAATTAAAAGCAGAGTGTAATGTTTAAGCAAATTCTGTAGTAAAACTCCTGTTATAACATTCAAATTTAGAACACATGAAAGTTTATGGAATACTTAGAAAGAAAACATGAACAATTGAAATTTATACTTCACTGAGATAGCTCAACACATGAATCTTGTAAAGAATTTTCTTTATAACTTGTCATGTTTGTCAACTGGAAGTTGGTACAATAACCCTCAGGTAATAGATTGGCCAACTACGGAAAGATTCAGAAATCCACCCTCGATACTTCGAATGATGAAGTATTTATACAAAAAAATTACAAAAATATCCTGTCAACTGACTAGGATTTATAAGGAAAATAAATATCTCTATGCAAAAAGATAGTGACACCTATTTAATTGACTAAGATTTGTCCCTTTTTATTTTATTGTTGTTACTTGACTGCTTCGTTCATCTGCTTTTCTTTCATATTGTCTGCCCCTTTCACCCTTCATAGTAAATCACACCATTTTCCCCATGTTTCTTCATCTGGAAGTTTGATTTTCATCATCCTTTGGTAAATCTCATTTGCTTCTATATATTTGGCAAATGTAGGCTTATTCATAAAAAGGTGATTTACCTCATGCTGGAGGTAAAATAAGTCTTCTAAAATCTGGAGGAGCACGTTGTCTATGGGTACAACTTTGATTGATGAACTGTTGGAAGTCTCTTTGGCTACTTCCCTCATCTTCTTATCATATTCTTCATGTCTCATTAGTTTATCATTAATTACTAAAGGATTAGGCACACCCTTCTGTCTCAATACATCAAACTTGTCAAAAAACATGTTTACTACGAGTTTCATGTTTTGACATTTCTCCTCAAGATGTATCATCAGATTTCTTTTGGAAATCACTTTCTTCACTTCTAGTGTAGTCTTCGTTCTGTTAGTTATCCGGAGATCTTCTAATTCATACTTGTTTTTAGAATTTAGGAATTTGATTATTTTAGAGGCATCTTCTAGCTTCTTTCCAGGATCTTCTTTTACCTTTTGAATTGCATCACCAGCCTCCTTCACCAATTCATTCTACTCAAATATTACCTATATAGAAGGCCAAATATCATTAACTAAGTTAATGATATTGGCCCACAAATGTTGCTTTGCTTGGGCTAAAGGCTCTTTTAGTGACAACTCTTTTTCTAACTTGTGCATTCTATCACTCAGTCTATTGGACTTTTATTTTTTTAGCTTCTTTTCAGCTTCATGCATTACTTCTGCTAATTCCTTTTCCTCTTCTAAGATCTTTACTTGTTCCTTGAGTTTATTAATTTGTGTTGTTTGAATGGACATATCTTCCATTGCTTTAATTAATTTGTTATCCTCATCAGTGGGATGGGTTGCTAGCCTTGTTGATGTTGTTGTTGTTGTATTTGTTGGAATTGATGTTGATACAGGTGCTGATGTAGTTACAGGTGTTGATGTAGATACTATGGGAACAACAGTAATGGGAACTATTTCCATGCTAGCTTGTTTTTCCGATACAAGTTTATACATTTTTGTCTCCATTTCCTTTAGTTGAGTTGTCAACTGGATGATTAAATTCATCATCTCATCCTTTTGATTAACTATTTCTAAAACCTCCTTGGTTTGTGGATGCTTAATGGCTGGTAGTGTTGTCCCTTAAGAAACCAATTTCCTGGCTATGTAGAAATTGTGCTTAAGAAATTAATGTTTATAATTATTGTCACTTGTTTGTCAATTAATTGTATGTTGTATTCTCAAATGAAGGACCCGAAAGACTTGGTTTTAAACCCTCAATACTTAGGTGACATTGAAAATTTCAGAATGCCATTTGATTGCTTAATATAAATGATGAATGAAGAGATCTTGAATAATTCATAGACAATATGTTGTTTTACACAAAATCTACTATCTATGACACTTGGAGAAGTTAAGGATAATATGTTGTCTTACACAAAAACTACTATCCGTAACTTAGAAGAATTGCAGCGGTGGGAACTTCAAGTATAGGAGAACTCTTTTAAGGGATTTTAACTTCATTTACATAAGAAAATAAATACCTGTAGCTTCATTACCATACTTAAACAAAGAAAACATTTGATGACACATAACAGAGAAGTCACAAAATCATACCCAACAATGTGTGGAAAACTTCTTATTCTTTCATTAATCAACATTTTTATCAAGAATACAGTGGCCTAGTCTCCAATTTCTCCAAAGTTTGAACTCCTTTTTTCCCTATAATCTTGCCTCTTTATACATCATAAGATAGTTAATAACCACCCAAAACTGTCAAACTACCTAACTATCCTCTAACTGCTTTGAAGTAAAGATCATTAC
The DNA here is from genome assembly GCA_000404065.3 of Pinus taeda. Taxonomy (NCBI): domain Eukaryota; kingdom Viridiplantae; phylum Streptophyta; class Pinopsida; order Pinales; family Pinaceae; genus Pinus; species Pinus taeda. The sequence goes on from APFE030408116.1 coordinate 5,212, forward strand.
AAAATATTACGTTTGAGGGTAAAAATAGCTCATTAATTTCAAGAAAACAAGATAATAAGAAGTAATAGAAATCCAAGAATGATGGGAGATTGTTGCTTGCTGTTAGAATCTATAGCTTGAGCCTTAATGGAGTAGTGGATGAAGTGGCAGGGTATGGTGAGTGACGTGGCAAATTAACATATGAAAGCGTTGGAAGATGTGGAATGAGCGACGTGGGGCGGAAAGATTTGGGAGCTCACCGCGGGGGTAAAGAATGTACAGGAGCTTCAACGAGGTTGAACCCTCACAGTGATTTCAGGCCACACATTGCGGTCAACCATGCTAACGTCACAATCAACTGTGGGCATTGAGCTTTAATTAATCTTCATGCTCATTTCTTCTGTGCAGCACACCTCAACATAATTATCAAGCTAATGTTTGATCACGCCTCTTGAGCCTACATGACCTTTAGAAAATGGCAAACCTTCGGTTACCACGAAACTCAAAGAATAAAAACTCTAGCTCATAAACCTGTCGCATCCGTTTTTCAACACCCCTTTGACTCCCACATGGACCCGATAGGAAATAAAATTGATAGTTAATGATTTATCGAGTTCGATTTTAAAGGTAAAACCCGATTACTTTTCGACCCGATATCCATCAGATCCCATCTCTTTTGATGGATAGTTGTGATTGGTCCGAACTTCAGCGAATTACACTATATTCCATACACCATCACGTCTGATTTCTAAAATAAACTTTGTTCTAGTTACCCACACGATTGTTGTCAGATCTGTGGCCTATTGATTGGACGACCCAGATCTTCTCGTGGGTTTATCACTTTCAAAGGCCATTAATAATATAAAATCAACCATTTCTTTCAAATCTTCACATTTCTTTTTATTTCCGTTATAACATAATATTTGGTTTTGCTTTCATATTTTGATTTTTCTTTCATTTTGTGATAAAACTGAAAGTAAAACTTAAATAAAAATGGATGCTACAACATCTAGCTCCACCTGGGGATAGTTCTTTTTCCATAGAGGAACTAAGAACCCCATATCAGCACCTTCAGCTCGGGCATGGAGTCATATATTGCTTAACCAATTCAAATTCCATGGCATTTGTATGTTGAATTCACTCTGGTATCTATAATGATAGGATGCTTGTGCTTCAAAACTGGAAATACTACTTGAGGTACTACCCATTGACAGGCAGCTGTAGAGTTTCACCATGGAGATTCTCTGCAGTAGTTTTCTTAAGGATTCTCATCAAAGTTTTGTTAGTGGATTCAGCCAATCCATTCCCCTATGGATGACAAGTAGTTGAATGAGATAAAATAGCATTATACTTCTGAAAAAAGGCAACAAAATTACTTGAACTGAACACTTGAGCATTGTCTATTATGACTTTGACAGGGCATCCAAGTCTGCTAAACGTGATTTCCTCATATGTATTGAGATCCTCATAGGACCAAGCCAAAACATTAGTGTATTGCGTGAAAAGCTTAATATGTCTCTCCTTATAATTAAATGAAACTTCTTTGAATAATTTGACCAGCTTGGGCTCCTTCTGGATTCCAATATTCTGATCTGGAATTTGTTCATCCCGTGAAAGCAAACCAACACCTGTTCCTTCTTTAGAATAGGCTCCATCAAAGAAGCACTTCCACATCACTTATGTTTGCAGCTCTGTATTTACACAGGATGAAGTAAGCTGCTTTTGGTTATCTTCAGCCAATTCTGCATTGTCATGCAACATGAAGCAAGGAAAATCATCTTTTTCTTGGCTATATACAGGTGAATTACTTGCTTCATTATTTGTGATTTTTCTAATAAATCTTGTTTCTATGTACAACCTCCTTTCTTCCCCACAAAAAATTGGTATGACAGCATAAGAAAAATCTAGGTTCAAAACACCACCCAATTTAGCCCCCCATGACCTAGATAGTAATATTCCAAACTTAGCAGGGATATCTGCTACCACTACATCCATTACCAAACTTTTGGCTGGAATATGGGCTAGTGACACCACCATATCTTTAATGCCCCCCAGACACTTGAATTTATGTGAATCAAAAGAATACAATTCTATGTAAGGTTTAGCAACTTGTACATTTAGTTGTTTCATCATTGATAATGGCATAAGGTTATGTGAGGCTCCTGAATCAAAAATACAATTGTACAAAAATAAATCAAGAACCAATAAAGAAATGTAGAAAGGAGGTGTTGAAGAATCTACCTCCTCCACATGTGAACCAAAAACCACTACTGGTTTATCTTTTTGCAAATTCACAATTTCATTTATATTCACATTCTGAGATAGATTGATAAACTCTATAAGTTCTCTTTGATAAGCTAGTGTTTTAACCAACTCTGTGAGGGGTACCTGAATTCTGGTCTTTTCTAACTCTTTGGTGAAACTAAACACATGGCTCTGTTTAGTATTCCTTTCATTATCATCTTCACTTTTCTTCATCACTGAAATCTCTTGTGGAATGGAAACACGTTTCTCTAAAGGAATTTTTTCACTTTTGTCTTGAGAGGACTCACCTTGAAGCATTTGAGTCCTGTTGCTTGTATTCTGCTGTTGCTTTCCTTTATTCAATTGTTTTGCAAGTTGTGGTTCTTGTTCTTGTGAAGTCACCTTTTGTAAGGGAGTTGGAACTTGCTGCTCACCTTCATCCTCTTGACTTCTAGATATTTTCCTTGACCTCAAGTCATATTTCTTATGTAGTTCTGCCTGCATAAAATCAGAAAACCACTTCCAACATTCATCAATTTCATTACCATCATAGATGACATCTGTTTCACTATATTCTCCTCCCTCAACACGTAGTTCATCTTCATCTATTGCATACAATGTGAAAATATGGTCATCATGATCCTTGGAATGCTCTGGTACTCCATCAGGATCTGCCTCTATATACAGTGGTGCTTGAATCTAATCTTGATTTTTTCTCTACCTCTATAAAATTTGCAGAGGTTGTCTTCTATATTGAGGGTTAAAATTTCTATTTTGTTGTATTTGTCTTTGAGAATTCTTACTCTCTAATTCCAATTTAATCAATTTATTAGACAAATTTCTAATTACATTATTCATATCCTCTAATGTTTGATCTTGAGAGGATTCTACTTTAGCCTTTCCTTTATCTTGGATAGGTTGTGCATCTGGTGTTTTACCTACACCCACTAGATTTGCTTCTATCTCTAATGCATCTGTTTGGATCTGATCAAGGGTTGGGGATCTTCTCTCCGTCAATGTGAATCCAAAATTTGACTCAAAAGCCCCTGCAAAAGTTATTTTTGCACAAGCGGGAGGGGGCTTAGTCTCCATTGGAAGACTATTGTACAATTTATTGAACCTTCTAATGAATTCAACAACACCTTCATCAGATTTCTTCTTAATAGCATTAAACTCTATGAGTGAATACCCATGGTCTCTTTTTTCTCCCCATCTCTGGGTGAATAGACGCTCCACCTCTTCCCATGTTGTAATAGATTTATTAGGAAGCCCTTTAAACCACTTTCTTGCTTCTCCATCCAAGGATTGGACAAAAATTCTTAGAACAACATCCAGGTGTTCAACATATAGGTTTTCTATGAAATTATAAAATATTGATATATGATTCTCTATTGTTTGTTCATCCTCCCCTGTGAAACAAGGAAGAATCTTCAAGTATTCTTGTGCAATTTGATTCAAATGTTGTGGCAATTGAATATGTGAATAACTATTCATCAAAAATGTAGGTGCTACCATATTTTCTCCTGAATTTAGTGAAGCTTGATTACCATCAAATGTGGAACCTGACTAAGGAGTAAATGGAGTGTGAAAAGGTGGTAATGTAGTTATAGGTTCAAGCTGAATAACTATAGCAGATACTAAAAAAGAAACAGACTCTAAAGTTTGTTCCTGATAGTTGGGTTCTTGGAATGAATTTGATGTAGAAGGTGACTCTTGGTTAATAAAAGATGAATGTGAAAGATGTGATGAACTGCTGCCTGGTGCAGACATTTTAGGACTTGGTATAAGTGGAGTTTTAGGCCTTCTTACCCTCTTGGAAACTATCCTCTCAAGATATGAAAGGGCTTGAACTTTTTGCTGTGAGGTATCTGACCTTGTATGAGGTCTCTTTGGAGCCAGGGTTGTTTCTTTTGTTCAAAACAACTAAATATTTCCTCCTCACTGAACAACCAGAGGAAAATATTGAAAACCTAGGGAAAAGTGTTCTTGTCTTCTCTCCCTAGCAACGGTGCCAATTAATGTTGTCCCTTAAGAAACTAATTTCCTGGTTGTGTATCAATTGTGCTTAAGACATTAATTTTTATAATTATTGTCACTTGTTTTTCAATTAATTGTATGTTGTCTTCTCAAATGAAGGACCTAAAAGACTTGGTTTTAAACCCTCAATACTTAGATGACATGAAAATCTCATAATGCCATTTGATTGTTGAATATAAATGATGAATGAAGAAAGCTTGAAGAAGTCATAGACAATATGATGTTTTACACAAAATCTACTATCTGTGACACTTGGAGAAGTTAAAGATAATATGTTGTCTTACACAGAAACTACTATCTATAACTTAGAAGAATTGCAGAGGTGGGAACTTCAAGTATAGGAGTGCTATTTTAAGGGATTTTAACTTCATTTACATGAGAAAATAAAGACCTACAACTTCATTACCATACTTAAATGAAGAAAAAAATTGATGACACATAACATAGAAGTCACAAAATCATACCCAACAATGTGTGGAAAACTTCTGATTCTTTCATTAATCAATAGTTTTATTAAGAATACAGTGGCCTAGTCTCCAGGTTCTCCAAAGTTCGAACCCTTTGTTTCCTATAATCTTACCTCTTTATACATCATAGGATAGTTAATAACCACCCAAATCTATCAAACTATCTAACTATCCTGTAACTTCTTTGAAGTAAAGATCATTACAAAATATTACATTTGAGGGTAAAGCAGCGCATTCATTTCAAGAAAACAAGATAATAAGAAGTAATATAAATCAGAGAATGATGGGAGATTTTTTCTCCCTGTTAAAATCTATAGCTTGAGCCTTAATGGAGTGGTGGATGAAGTGGCGGGGTATGGTGAGTGATGTGGGCAATTAACATATGAAAGTGGTGGAAGATGTGGAATGAGTGACGTGGGGCAAAAAGCTTTAGGAGCTCAACATGGGGGTAAAGAATGCACAAGAGCTTCAACGAGGTTGAAACCCCATAGTAATTTCAGACCACACATTGTGGTCAACCATGCTAACATCACGGTCAATAGTGGGGGTTGAGCTTTGATTAATCTTCGTGCTCATTGCTTCCTCGCATCACACCTCAACATACTTATCAAGCTAGTGCTTGATTGAGCCTCTTGAACCTGCATGACCTTTAGAATATGGCAAACCTTCGGTTACCATGGAACTCAAAGAATTAAAACTCTGGTTCATAAACCTGTCACATCCATTTTTTCAACGCCCCTTTGACTCCCACATGGACCCGATAGGAAATAAAGCTGCCAATTAATGATTTATCGCATCCGATTTTAAAGGTGAAACCTGATTACATTTCGAACCGATATCTGTTGAATCTCGTCTCTTTCAATGGACAATTGCGATTTGCTTGGACTTTAGTGAATTAAACTGTATTTCATACACGATCGTGTCTGATTTCTGAAATAAACTTCGTTCTAGTTACCCACGGGATTGTCGTCAGATTTGTGGCCTATTGATTGGACGACCCAGATTTTCTCGCGGGTTTATCACTTTCAAAAGCCAATAATAATATAAAATAAACCATTTCTTACAAATATTCACATTTCTTTTTATTTTCGTTATAACATAATATTTGGTTTTTCTTTCACATTTTGATTTTTCTTTCATTTTGCGATAAAACTAAACATAAAACTTAAATAACAATGGATGCTACAACATCTGGCTCCACCTGGGGATAATGCTTTTGCCACAGAGGAACTAAGAGCCACAGATCAGTGCCTTCACCTCGGGCATGGAGTCATATATTGCTTAACCAATTCAAATTCTATGGCATTTGTACACTAAATTCACTCTGGTATCTACAATGATAGGATTCTTGTGCTTCATAACTGGAAATACTGCTTGAGGTACTGCCCATTGACACGCAATTGTAGAGTTTCACCATCAAGATTCTCTGCAGTAGATTTCTTAAGGATTCTCATCAAAGTTTTGTTAGTGGATTCAGCCAATCCATTTCCCTATGGATGATAAGCAGTTGAATGAGATAAAATAGCATTATACTTCTAATAAAAGGCAACAAACTTACTTGAACTGAACACTTGAGCATTGTCTGTTATGACTTTGATAGGGCATCCAAGTCTGTTGAACATGATTTCCTCATATGTCTTGAGATCCTCATAGGACCAAGCCAAAACATTAGTGTATTAACTGAAAAGCTTAATATATCTCTCCTTATAATTAAATGAAACTTCTTTGAACAATTTGACCAACTTGGGCTCCTTCTGGATTCCAATATTGTGATCTTGAATGTGTTCATCCTATGAAAGGAAACCAACACCTGTTCCTTCTTTAGAATAGGCTCCATCAAAGAAGCACTTCCACACCCCTTCCGTTTGCAGCTTTGTATTTACACAAGATGAAGTAAGTTACCTCTAGTTATCTTCAGCCAATTCTGCATTGTCATGCAACATGAAGCAAGAAAAATCATTTTTTTCCTGGCTATATATAGGTGAATTACTTGCTTTATTATTCGTGATTTTTCTAATAAATCTTGTTTCTCTGTACAACCTCCTTTCTTCCCAACCAAAAATTGGTATTACAGCATAAGAAAAATCTAGTGTCAAAACACCACCCAATTTAGCCCCCCATGACCTAAATAGTAACATTCCAAACCTAGCAGGGATATCTGCTACTACTATATCCATTACCAAACTTTTGGCTAGAATATGGGCTAGTGACACCACCATATCTTTAATGCCCCCCAGACACTTGACTTTATGTGAATCAAAAGAATACACGTCTCTGTAAGGTTTAGTAACTTGAAGGTTTAGTTGTTTCATCACTGATAATGGCATAAGGTTATGTGAGGCTCCTAAATCAAACATACAATTGTGCAAGAGTAAATCATGAACCAATAAAGAAATGTAGAAAGGAGGTGTTGAAGAATTTAGCTCCTCCACATGTGAACCAAAAACCACTACTAGTTTATCTTCTTGCAAATTCACAATGTCATTTATATTCACATTCTGAGATAAATTGATAAACTCTATAATTTCTCTTTGATAAGCAAGTGTTTTAACCAACTCTGTGGGGGGTACCTGAATTCTGGTCTTTTCTAACTCATTGGCCAAACTAAACGCATGGCTCTGTTTAGTATTCCTTTCATTATCATCTTCACTTTTCTTCATCACTGAAATATCTTGTGGAATGGAAACAAATTTCTCTAAAGGAATTTTATTCACTTTTGTCTTGAGAGGACTCACCTTGAAGCATTTGAGTCTTGTTACTTGTATTCTGCTGCTGCTTTCCTTTATTCAATTTTTTTGCAAGTTGTGGTTCTTTTTCTTGTTGAGTTTCCTTTTGTAAGGGAGTTGGAACTTGCTGCTCACTTTCATCTTCTTGACTTCTAGATCTTTTGCTTGATCTCAAGTCATATTTCTTATGTAGTTCTACCTGCATAAAATCAGAAAACTGCTTTCAGCATTCATCAATTTCATTATCATCGTAGATGACATCTGTTTCACTATATTCTCCTCCCTCAACATCTAATTCATCTTCACCTACTACATACAATGTGAAAATATGGTCATCAGGATCCTTGGAATGCTCTAGTACTCCATCAGGATCTACCTCTATATACAGTGGTGTTGGAATCTGATCTTGATCTTTTCTCTCCCTTTGTAAAATTTGTAGAGGTTTTCTTCTATATTGAGGATTAAAATTTCTATTTTGTTGTATTTTTCTATGAGAACTCTTACTCTCTAATTCCAATTTAATCAATTTATTGGACAAATTTCTAATTACATTATTCATATCCTCTAATGTTTGATCTTGACAGGATTCTACTTTAGCCTTTCCCTTATCTTGGATAGGTTGTGCATCTGGTGTTTTACCTGCACCCACCATATTTGCTTCTATCTCTAATACATCTGTTTGGATCTAATCAAGGGTTGGGGATCTCCTCTCCCTCAATGTGAATCCAAAATTTGACTCAAAAGCCCCTGGAAAAGTTCTTTTTGCACCAGTGGGATGGGGCTTAATCTCCATTGGAAGACTATTGTACAATTTATTGAACCTTCTGATGAATTCAATAACATTTTCATCAGATTTCTTCTTGATAGCATTAAAATCTGTGAGTGAATACCCATGGTCTCTTTTTTCTCCCCATCTCTGGGTGAATAGGCGCTCCATCTCTTCCCATGTTGTAATAGAGTTATTAGGAAGCCCTTTAAACCATTTTATTGCTTCTCCATCCAAGGATTGGACAAAAAGTCTTAGAACAACATCTAGGTGTTCAACATTTAGGTTTTCTACGAAATTACAAAATATTGATATATGATTCTCTGTTGTTTGTTCATCCTCACCTGTGATATGAGGAAGAATCTTCAATTATTCTTGTGCCATTTGATTCAATTGTTGTGGAAATTGAATAGGTGCATAACTATTCATCAAAAATGCAAGTGCTGCCATATTGGCTCTTGAATTTACTAAACCTTGATTACCAACGAATGTGGAACCTGACTGAGGAGTAAATGGAGTGTGCAAAGGTGGTAATGTAGCTATAGGTTCAAGTTGAATAACTATAGTAGATACTGAAAAAGAAACAGACTCTAAAGTTTGTTCCTAACAGTTGGGTTCTTGGAATGAATTGGATGTAGAAGTTGACTCTTGGTTAATAAAATATGAATGTGAAGATGTGATGAACTGCTACCTGGTGCAGACATTGTAGGACTTGGTGTAAGTGGAGTTTTAGGCCTTCCAACCCTCTTGGAAACTCCTTCCAACCCTCTTGGAAACTATCCTCTCAGGATCTAAAAGGGCTTGAACTTTCTGCTGTGAGGTATCTGACCTTGTATGGGGTCTCTTTGGAGCTAAAGTTATTGCTTTTGTTCAAAACAACCAAATATTTGCTCCTCACCGAACAACCAGAGGAAAATATTGAAAACCCAGGGAAAAGTGTTCTTGTCTTCTCTCCCTGGAAACGACACCAATTAATGTTGTCCCTTAAGAAACCAATTTCGTAGCTATGTAGAAATTGTGCTTAAGACATTAATGTTTATAATTATTCTCACTTTTTTTTCAATTAATTGTATGTTGTATTCTCAAATGAAGGACTTAAAAGACTTGGTCTTAAACCCTCAATACTTAGGTGACATGAAAACCTCAGAATGCCATCTGATTATTGAATATAAATGATGAATGAAGAAATATTGAAGAAGTCATAGACAATATGTTGTTTTACACAGAATCTACTATATGTGACACTTGGAGAAGTTAAAGATAATGTGTTGTCTTACACAGAAACTACTATTTGTAACTTAGAAGAATTGCAGAGGTGGGAACTTTAAGTAAAGGAGCATCTTTTAAGGGATTTTAACTTCATTTACATAAGAAAATAAAGACCTACAGCTTCATTACCATACTTAAATGAAGAAAACATTTGATGACACATAATAGAGAAGTCACAAAATCATACCCAACAATGTGTGGAAAACTTCTGATTCTTTCATTAATCAATAGTTTTATCAAGAATACAATGGCCTAGTCTCCAATTTCTCAAAAGTTTGAACCCCTTTTTTCCTATAATCTTGCCTCTTTATACATCATAGGATAGTTAATAACCACCCAAAACTGTCAAACTACCTAACTATCCTCTAACATCTTTGAAGTAACGATCATTACAAAATATTACATTTGAGGGTAAAAACACCTCATTCATTTCAAGAAAACAAGATAATAAGAGGTAATAGAAATCAGAGAATGATGGGAGATTGTTGCTCACTGTTAGAATCTATAATTTGAGCCTTAATAGAGTAGTGGATGAAGTGGCGGGGTATGGTGAGTGACGTGCGCAATCAACAGATGAAAGCGGTGGAAGATGTGGAATGAGCGATGTGCGGTGGAAAGCTTTGGGACCTCACCGCAGGGGTAAAGAATGTACGGGAGCTTCAACAAGGTTGAACCCCTGCAGTAATTTCAAGCCACACAATGTGGTCAACCATGCTAACATCACAGTCAACTGCGGGGGTTGAGATTAATTAATCTTCGTGCTCATTGCTTCCTCACAACACACCTCAACATACTTATCAAGCTATCGCTTGATCGTGCTTCTTGAAGCTGCATGACCTTTAGAATATGGCAAACCTTCGGTTACCATGGAACTCAAAGAATTAAAACTCTGGTTCATAAACCTGTCACGTCTGTTTTTTCAACGTTCGTTTGACTCCCACATGGACCCAATAGGAAATAAAATTGCCAGTTAATGATTTATCGGCTCCGAATTTAAAGGTAAAATGACCCGATATCCGTCAAATCCCGTCTCTTTCGATGGACGACTACGATTGGCCCAGACTTCAGCAAACTAAACTGTATTTCATACACTGTCACGTTTGATTTTTGAAATAAACTTCATTCTAGTTACCCACGTGATTGTCGTCAGATCTATGGCTTGTTGATCAAACGGCCCAAATCTTCTCACAGGTCTATCACTTTCAAAAGCCATTAATAATATAAAATCAACCATTTCTTTCAAATCTTCGCATTTATTTTTACTTCTGTTATAACATAATATTTGGTTTTTCTTATATATTTTGATTTGTCTTTCATTTTGTGATAAAAATGAAAATAAAACTTAAATAACAATGGATGCTACAACAGGTAGCTTTAGTTGTTTCGTCAATGCAGCCATGTCTACATTTTTCTTTTTTATAAGTTCTTCTACTGCCTTGATATAAGTTGGATTTAGCCATTTTCAATTACCAAATATTCTAGTGACCTAATCCTATTGTCTTTTTCTCGTGATGAGGCTCTTTCCAGCTTTAACTTTGACTGTCTATTTTTTAGAGAATTCTACAATTTCTGGACACTTAGAGCTTTATGTGTCATGGTCGAATATAACATCTCTCCTGCATGTTTGTGAAATTCAATTTGGTCGATTGGATGAACATCCTTAGCATGAATTTCAAAGACTATTTTCTTATAATATTTTGAAGTTTTTGGAACCTTTATTTCTAGCGTAGGAAGGTCATCTGCGTTTTCCTTGTTTTGAGGTCAGGAGCTGACAGCAACCTACTCTCATCACTAGGAGTTTGCTTCGAGTATTGTGTACATATGGCAGCCTTTAATGCTTCATTTATGATTTTAAACTCTTTGTACTTCTCCGTGATATCTTTCTCTTTCTCAACTGGTTTGTTAGATGATTAAACTTCTACATTATTCTGATTTTGAATTATTTGTGTACTAGAAGATGATGGCAAAGGTGTTTCTTCTATATGTGTTGAGGGTCATCACCCTTGATAATAATATTTTTTTTTTTCTGTTTCAATTGTATTTTCCTGCTATATTACTAGATTTAGCTTGGTTTTCTTTCTGCTCACAAGCTTGAATTTAGTATCAGAAGTAGTTTCCGCTGAGTAGGATCCTTCTTCTCTAGCCTTTTTTGAATTTTTGTCTTGTGGTTCTAGAGTATGCAGGATGGAACTAGTATCAATATGCTTATCCACCTCATGTAGAGTGTTTTCCAACCACTCTGATTGGTTGGAATACTTTTCAGTTTCAGGTTTGAATGAAAGGGGTCATTTTGAATTTATCTCTTAATTTACTTATGACACCTAAAGGGTCATAAGGCCATTTGAAACTATTGTTGAACTTGAAATCTTGTAAACATTTGTCTACTTCCTTTCCAACCTTTCTATTGTTGCATATAAAAGGCCCTATTTGGTTTTTAATCTTGAATTGGGTCTTCTTTTTAGCTAAAATGAAATGGATCTCATCATAATTCAAGATTTCTCTGATGTATTCCAAAGCAAATATCTTCATTGGGAGGTATTTGGGAAGCTTGTATGGAACTAGTTGGCTTCCATACACTTTGATCTCTGTATAATTTTGGTATAAATACTAGTCTCCTGTTTTACTTTGATCTGACAATTGTAACACCTTCTTTCTCTATTCACTAATTCTAGGTTGAATGCTACAAATTAGCATATTAACGACTGGATAAACAAATGAATCAATGAAGTCTTTATAGATGGATTCTCTAGAATCCTTTCTGATCAAGGATGTCCAAAAGACAATAGATTGGGGATTACCCTCTATGTCCAGTTTTTGGAGGCTAACTACAAACCTTTCTGATTGTAAATATAAAAACATATGGAACAAAATTGAGGAGTGTTTGAACACTCCTTCCTCTAGCAACTTGACTAGCTAATCATGGATCGCATCTGCTAGGTATTGGGCAAAATTGAAGGTGGAAGCTGGAGGTTGACCTGGGAAAAATATGGATAGGAAACCAAGGATAGATGCATCCACATATTCATTAGTGAAATACCCTAAAATACATGATAACATGGTGAAAATTTGTCTGGTTCTCTCTGAAAAATGGATGTTGGGTATGGAGGATTATCTTTTGGGGTTTTTACTGATGGTGGAAGGAAATTCTGGAATATTTGGAACCTTTTGGGAAAGTTGAGCTTCAAGTAGAGTTCAGTAAGGGTTTTAATAGATGTTGGCACTTCATTAGGCTATGGTTGGATCTGTAGCATCTGATTAATGGATTGAGCAGTGATTGTGAAAAGGATTTCTTGGTCTGGGGTAACTAAAGCTCTTTCATCAAGCAAATAGTTAATCTGACAAAGTCTAATAAGTTCAGAGAATTGAAAGGTCTGTGGGAATATGTATTTAGGCAAATTTGAATCTCATAGATGGATATCATCTGCCTGGTCAATGAATTTGTCATGGCTCCAACAATGGAGCTCCAAAAGGTTGGAATCTATCACAATATCAATGATTTTAAAGTCTTTACCAGCCAAGGGAATGTGTTCGACATCTGACACTGGAGGTTGAAGAGGGTTTACACTCTGAATGCTCTGGGAAGCCATTAAATTTGATTATTTTATCAATTTGTGTATCTAATTGATGGAGAAGAGCACTGAGGTTACCTGTGGCAGGGTCCAGGTGGCAATCAGGGTTGAAATTCCAGTCAGCGAGGTCTTTGGGTCTTTTTCCGCAATTCAACATCAACAGTGAAATAATGAAATATTGGGGGTAGTTTTTAATTTCTTTGGGAATTGGAGGTTTAACGCACAATACCATGATAGTTTATGACATGGGTGATTTAGCACATGGGTGTTTATCGCATAACCTTTGGAAGCAGTTTGGTGGATTATCGCACCACAAAAATTGGTGTGGCGGTTTGCGATGAGATGTAGTGATGACACATGGTAGGGGAGGGGGTGGGTGAAACCACCCATTTCGCAAGCCCCTATTATTTTTAAACATCGTACATTGGGGGATGTGATAATGCATGTGGACCATTGGATTTGATCAAATATGCGGTGGTGGAAGGGGGTTTTTTAAAGGTGTTGGGCTGGAACTTTACACGGGGGTATTATGTGTGTGGAAGGGTATGAAGTGGGGTTGGGTATTATATATATAAAGGGTTTTTAGTATAAAGTGGGGAAATGGGTTAGGATAAGGGGAAAGGGATTTTTTCAAAGGGGAATGTATTTTACAAGGGGAAATGGTTTCCCACATAGGAAAGGGATTTTAAACAAGGGAAGGGGATTTTCGTATGGGAAGGGTTAAAATGATATCTTTTTTATAAGCATAATAATGCTTATGATTTTTTGGAAAGTATTCTACCTACCCTTCAATTTATTCTAACATTTTTTCTTTCCTTTATTGGGTGCATTTGAGCTTGCTGGCCCTTTTATTTTCTTTTGATAAGAAAACTAACTTATTTCTAACCTTATGTCTTCCAATGGCTCAAATTAAACTTATGAGCTCATTTTTATTCTCTACCTAACTAATGATCTGCCAAGATTAAATGGTTTGGTCAGATCTTTATTCACTAACTATCATGACATGAATTTTAAAAGCATGAATAATCAAGATTAAACTGTATGATCATCATGAATTGTGGCATTTTGGACAAGCTGCACACAATTTTATTTGCAAAAGAAAAGTAACCTAAGAGTAGTGGAATTTGAATGTGCAACACTTTCAGAATTTCTTTTTGTTTCCTTTTGTGGGGTTCATATTTCATATCTTTTTGATCTTTCCTTCTTCTGGTCCTTTGGTTATTCTTTTAGGACATACCCTATTTTCATTCTTTAATATGAAAAACATTTGCAAAAAAAAAGAAGCAAAGGTATGTACAATATTAAAAGACTTAACATAGTCAATTCAAAATTATGATCCCTATTATTATAGGAACCTAACAGTAGCTCCACTTAGGGATGGCATCTCCATGTGAGATGTCAAGAACTTTCTGATCAGTGGCCTTGGAACCTTGATTGTGCTTTACCTGGAACTGCTTTCAGTGATCTCCTTTATTCAAACATATGATGTCATATATTTTAAAGCTTAAGATTTCCTCTTCAGGCTTCAACTTTACAAGATAATCATCCACTTCAATCTAAACTTTGCTATGGATTTACAGTGGGTAAAATACAACAAATGAACTACTGATTATTATGGTGAAAAATAGTGCTTCAGCATTTGACCATTGACTGGTCCACTTTGTAAGTTTGTCCCATCTAATTCTTGCAAGAAAAATTCATTGTTGCCTCTATAACCTTAATATATGGGCCTTTCCAGAGAAAGTGAAATTTCCCATGTTTTCCTTTGTCTTCCCTTCTAGAATCCCATTTTAGTACTTGATCACCTATGAAGAAATCCTCTACTTTAGTTTTCTTATCAAAGATATTCTTGATTTTTTCTCGAATTACTTGGGATTTGATATAAACTTCTTCCCTGGTTTGCTGCAAATGAATTGTTTGGTTTATCCTCCTTTGGATGTCATTTGGTTCTACTGAGATAGGTTTGAGGGTAATGGTAAGAGTTTCTTCTTCCCTTCAAATATTTGGCATTTGTGACAGGAGGTCACATGTTTTCGAACATCTGCAAAAAGGGTGGGCCAGTAAAAACCTGCCCTCAAAATCTTATCAACAGTTGTTTTCCAGTATAAATGTCCCCCACAATCTCTTGCATGAAATTCCGGCATGACTTTGTCAGCTTCATCTTTTAATAAACAATTTAACAGGATGCCACCATGATCTTTCCAAAATAAAACATTTTCTAATATACAATATTTTGTTGCTTTGATTTTTAGGAATCTACTTTTAGTTCTAGATAAACCAGGAGGAGCTTGTAGTTTGAGTAAAACGAATATAATGTCTGCATACCAGGGTGAATCTATGAAATCTTCACTGATTTGTGGAGTCGCCATCTCTTCCTGATAATCTATGGCAATAATGAAATTTATGTCTAAGGCTCGACAGTTTGATTCAACCATGAGTATGGCTAAACCTTGGCCTTTAATCAATTTTGTAGGCTTGATCTCAATGTCATATTCTAGTATGGTGGCAATCCATTTGCCTCTTTTTCCATTAGGCCCATTCTGAGTTAGAATGTCCTTTACCACTAAATTTGGAACATATGCTATTATGTGAGAGTATAGAATATATATTCTGAAATATTTTATGGCTTTCACTAAAGCAAGAGCTTGTTTTTCCATTATATTATACTTTAGTGTAGAATCTCTTAAATTTTTACTGAAGAAAACGATGGGTTGTTCATAACCCTCATCATTATTTTGCAACAAGACTACTGCAATGGTGTGCTCTAAAGCAAATGAAAAAATCATGAAATCTCTGTTAAAATTAGGACTTATGAGGATAGGCGTTTTAGTAAGGGCTTCTTTGATTGCTTCGAAAGACTGCTTAGCCTCTACTATCCACTTAAGTGTTGAATCCTTTTTTAACATGTTATTCAAATCTCTAATTAGTTTTGCTAAGTTAGAAATGAGTCTTCTAAGAAAAATTATTTTACCGAAGAATGCTTGTAATTCTTTAATGTTCCTAGGATGACTGATGTTTCGGATTTCTTCTATTCTAGTTGCATCAATTCTAATGCCCTCTTTTGAAATTATGTGTCCCAGGAGTTTTCCTTCTTCTAATACAATTTTAGGATTTAAGGATATGCCAAACTTTTTGCATTTTATGAATACTCTTCTTAGATGCTCTATATGTTCGTTATCTGACTTGGAAAACACTGTGATATCATCTAGGTAGATGACTAAAAAGTCATGGATTTCCTTTGCAAAGGCTATGCCCATAGCTCTTTGGAATTTTTCTCCAACATTCATCAATCCAAAAGGCATTTTCAAGTACATGAAAGTTTCCTAAGGAGTGGTGAACGCAGTCTTTGCTTGATCTTTAGGTTGGACTAGGATTTGATTGTATCCAGAAAATCCATCAAGTAATGAAATTCTTGATGACCCTATTACACTATAGAGAATGTGATCCATTTTAGGGATGGGATAGTTATCCTTTAGTGATACTTTGTTCAAGTTTCTGAGATCAACATAGAGTCTGATTTCTCCTGTTTTCTTTCTAGTGGGGACTAAATTAGAGACCCAATCAGAATATCTGATGGGTGCTATAATCTGAGCATCATACATCCTTTTAACTTCTTTCTCTATTAATGACATAAGAATAGGGTTAATTCTCAGTTTTTGTTTAAAGGGCTTCTGATTTTCTTTAATTGGTATCTTATGCTAGATAATGTTGGTATCATAAGACTTGAGGTCTTCATAACTCCAGGCAAAGATGTCTTGGAATTATTTAAACAAGCTAATATACTTCAACTTTTTAGCTGGGGGTAGTGTCTAAGATATCTTGATAAGCTCAGGATTTTCTTTTGTTCCTATGTTGCATCCCTCTATATCTGACCTTAGAGGCTCCATTTTAGGTTTTCTAGCGACATCATTAGAGCCGGAGAGGTCTTCTAGTGGGGCTAATCCCTTAGGAAAAAAATTGACTTTAAGGTTTAAAACTTCTGATTCATCATTGATTAATTCCTCAATTTCTACTGTTTCTAGTTGTTCTATTTCTAGTTTCGTGAATTTAGTTGGTTCTATCTTATTTACATTATTTACATCTATTTCATTATTTATGGTATAATCTGATGTATAGTCAGTGTCTATAGTACCACTTTGAAATTCTTCTTCAGAAATCATATCACGAATTTGATTGTCATGTGAAAAACTTTACCAATACTTTAAATTATTAGGTATGGTTGGTCTATGTCTTACCTCAGCTGTGTATTGATGATTTGGCTGCAAGAGTAACCTGCATGTGCTGGCAAAAGTGGCTAAGCTATGAGCTTGCATGTTTTTCTTTCTTGGAATGACAACAAATTCAGTCTCAAGGAAACAATTTATCAAGTCTAGTATGGTTTCTCTGTAACAACTAAATCTAGGTTTATTAGTAATGTACTCTCCCTTGACTTGTTTTATAATGAGTTCTGAGTCTCCCATGATGGAAACTCTTTTAGCTCCAAGTTTTATTACGATTTGAAGGCCTAGCACTAATGCTTGTATTCTGCCATGTTGTTAGTGCATTTGAAATTTAATTTGAAAGCATGTCCTTCAGAATGTTCGTTTTCTAAATTGTAGATCCATACTCCAGCTCCTTCTCCCAATCTATTTATAGAGCCATCAAAATCTAAATTCCACAGAGATTCATGTGATATGTTTTCACTATCAATTTCTTTGTGTTTTTCTTCTACAGCTGTGATTTTATCTTTGTCATTGTTTGAATTATATAAGATAAATGAGTCCAGAATAGAATGCATGGAATAAATAGGGTAATTCTATGGTCTTGCTTATATACTTACCATGAATTTCATCAAGGTTTCTCTATAAATCTTTCTTTGCTGACGAAATACAGTAATGGTAGCATATGACATGTCTAATTGCAGTGACCCTTGTAATTTTTCTCCCCATGAGCGAGATAACAACATACCATATTTGGGAGGGATATCAGCAACTACTATGTCCATAACAATACTCTTTGTTCGGAACTGGACTAGAGTTACGCATATATCTTTTATCAGGCCAAGGCATTTGACTTGACTAGAATCAAAGGAAAACAGGTCCTTGTAGCATCTAGTGATGTCTAAGTTTAATCTTTCCATGACTACTTTAGGCATTAGGTTATGAGATACTCCTGAATCCAACATAGCATTATGTAACATTTTATCATGAACGTTTAAGATAATATAGAATGGAGGGACACCCCCTTGTTGATGTTTGTCATTTACT
Source organism: Pinus taeda (assembly GCA_000404065.3). NCBI lineage: Eukaryota > Viridiplantae > Streptophyta > Pinopsida > Pinales > Pinaceae > Pinus > Pinus taeda. The sequence continues at coordinate 23,515 of APFE030408116.1, forward strand.
TCTGGACCAAATAATAACTCAGATTAATCATCGTTAAGGTTTGCAACATCTTCTTCTTCTCCTATGTTTAGAGTTTAAGTAATTTGTGCTTTGTATGATTCATTTTTCACCGGCTCTATTAAAGGAACTGGTATTTTCAATTTGGCTATTTGAATTTTGATATTGAATGACATTTGAATTTTGCCTAATTGAATGATTTAATTTTTAGCAATTGTGGTTTGTGTATTTTTGTCTTCTTTATTAGCAATTAGTAATTCAGTTTGTATGTCAACTGATTTGTTTTCAATTTTCTTGTTTGGAACAGTTTGAGTGGTAGTTGAAGTTTGAGTTGCAGTTGATGTTATATATCTACAATCTTTGGGCTGGAAGCCTCCTGAGTTCCTCTAGGGAGAATTTGCAGAATTTTGGTTACAGGAGCTTCTACTATTTTCTTAGTTTGGGTTTGGACTGATTTCTTAGTAGGAACTTTTGTGTTCTTTTTGCTTCTAAGGCTATATTGTTTATGAACTTCATAGATATCAGATTCATAACCTTGTTTGTAGTCAAAGGACTCTCCAGACACCAATTGTAATTGTTGTAACATGTATAATTCCTGTTCTTCTTGGGTAAGAAAAATGGCATCTTCATTATTTACCCCCATCAAGTTTATCTAGGTGTCCTGATTTTCTTCATGTTTTTGTGAACTTCCAGCATAATTTTCCTAGAAAGGTGGTCTAATCTATTGATCGGGTACAACTTCTCTTGATTTTCCAGTATTAGGATTTTTCCTAAAGTTAAGGTTTCTAATTTGGGGTCCTTGTTGATTTTCCCATTGAAGTTTTCTTTCCATATTCTCTAATCCATCCATTAGCCTTTCTACACTTTTAGCTAAACTATCTATCTTAACATCTGAAGTGGATGGTTCTTCCTTAATGGTAACTCTCCTCTCATTCCTCATCCTAGCACTTTTAGCCAGTAAGTTAGCTTCTACACTAATTGCATCACTCTGCATTTGTTCTAAAGTTGCAGGGTTTCTTTCTCTTAATTGATAGGACATGTCAGCATCAAAACCATCTAGAAATTTAATCAGATCCAAGTCTGGTGGAGGTCTGATATTCACTAGAATTTAATTGTAAATGTTTTTAAACCTAGTACAATAATCCTGAACAGATTCACTAGGAGATCTCCTAATGTTCTCCTATTTAGATAATATCTCGAGAGGGTTTTTCTTTCTTTTCCACCTATTTATGAACAATTGGTGGAAAGCAGTTAAATCAGCAATATGGTTAGCAGGTAAAGATTTAAACCAATTTTTAACATCTCTTGCTAGCGTTTGTGAAAATAATCTCATTTGTACATCAGCCTCATCAACTTCATGTAACTCAAAATAATATGTCATTTTATTTACATGTTGTTGAGCAGTATACTAACCAGTACCATCAAACTGAAACTTTTTACTTTGGTAATCTTATGGCATAGCATGTAAAGGGGCTTGTAAGGCCAAAGGTGCATATATGTCTGCCACGGCTAAGGCTTTATTTTGACTGGGAGGTAAAGTAGTGGTGCTTGAAGATGAACTTGTAATGCTTGCAGACGAACTTGAAATGTTAAGTTGGAGAGGCAGTTTAGATATAGATGGATTTGTGGAATGCATTGTGGTGGTATTATAGGTGAGGTGGTATTGAATGAAGGTGTGTTTACAGTTTCTGAGGATACTGTAGAGTGTTTAGGGGTAGCAACAGTTAGGGCAGCGAATTCAACTATCTATTGAAGATAGGCTTCGTTTATATGCTTTATCAAAGTTGAGGTTAACACATCAAGTTTGTCAAAAGTATCTAGAACCTGTTGATATAAATCAAGTTGTATAGTATCCTTCTTTGATTCAATAAATTGACTAAAATTAAGGTCTATTATAGCATCATATTCTGAATTTTCAGATTTAGTACGAAATAAAGAATGCTCAAATGATATATCAAATTGAATATCATGTATGCTTGATAACTCTTTAGGAAGTGAATTTGCTTTGATTGATCGACTAATACTTCCTAGACTTTCTACTTTTTTAGGTTTTCTTAAAATCCTGTCAGGATCATCAAAAAATATAGCAGGCTGAGGATTAAGATGAGCCCTGGTATAATATGTTCTTTTAGAAGCTAGAATTTTAACTTATAATGATGATTTCGAACAACCCTTTAAAATCCTTAATGTGACAAATGAGAAAAATTGTTTCCTTTAAGATAGATTTTAACTAGGCACTAATTCCCCAGTATGGTCGGCAATATGTTATCACTCTGAAATTTCCAAGGGTTATTCAATGTGTTAAAAAGAAATATCAGAGGTAACTACAAACCTACTTTGGAGCTTAGGATCTAGCCTTCCTAAACTCAAAGAGGGCTCTCTCTATATAATTTGACTTTGTTTATTTAGTGGATTTTAGGCTAGTTATGTATGCTTAATTGGAATGGTTTTGATTGGTTGGTGGAATTAATGATTTATATGAATAGGTGCTTTTTCACTTTCCACTGGGCTATGGAGTCAATATGACTTTGAAAACAGAAAAACAACAATCTATAAATAAAGTGTTATAGGGCACGATAGGTGTTCAATATCAGATCTCAAGGCTGAATGGTGAAATTTTCTTTTATTGGCATCAAGGAGCAATTAAGAATTCCTTAAACTAGATAATGAATAAGGATGAAGAAAATCAATCGGGATCAGAGGGTAATTAAGAATTCTCTAAACTAGATATCAGAAGAAAACATAGAAATGTAAAACAGTTAAAAGGAAAGTGTAATGTTTAAACAAATTCTGAAGTAAAACTCCTGTTATAACATTTAAATTTAGAACACATGAAAGTTTAGGGATTACTTAGAAAGAAAACATGAACAATTGAAATTTATACTTGATTGAGATAGCTCAACACATGAATCCCATAAAGAAGTTTCTTTATAACTTGTCCAGTCTGTCAACTGAAAGTTGGTACAATAACCCTTGGGTAATAGATCAGTCAGCTACGAAAATATTTAGAAATCCACCCTTGATACTTCGAATGATGAAGTATTTATACAAAATTTTTACAAAAGTATCCTGTCAACTGACTGGGATTTATTTAAGGAAAATAAATATCTTTATGCAAAAAGATAGTGACACTTGTTTAACTGACTGAGATCTATCCCTTTTTATTTGATTGTTGTTACTTGACTGCTTCTTTCATCTTCTTTTCTTTCATCTGCTTTTCTTTCACGTTGTCTGCTCCTTTCACCCTTCATAGTAAATCACACCATTTTCCCCCTTTTTCTTCATCTGGAAGTTTGATTTTCATCATCCTCCAGTAAATCTCATCTACTTCTATATATTTGGCAAATGTAGGCTTATTTATAAAAAGGTGATTTACCTCATACTGGAGGTAAAAGAAGTTTTCTAAAGACTGGACGAGCACTTTGCCTGTGGGCACACCTTTCATGGATGAACTGTTGGAAGTCTCTTTGGCTACTTCCCTCATAGTTTTATCATAGTATTCATGTCTCATTAGTTTATCATTGATTACTAAAGGATTAGGCAGACCCTTCTGTCTCAATACATCAAACTTGTCAAAAAACCTGTTTACTGCGAGTTTCATGTTTTGACATTTCTCCTCAAGCTATATCATCAGATTTCTTTTGGAAATCACTTTCTACACTTCTAGTATAGTCTTTGTTCAGTCAGTTATTCAGAGATATTCTAATTCATACTTGTTTTTAGAATTTAGGAATTTTATTATTTTAGAGGCTTCCTCTAGTTTCTTTCCAAGATCTGCTTTTACCTTTTGAATTGCACCACCAGCTTCCTTCACCAAATCATTCTACTCAAATATTACCTGTATAAAAGACCAAATATCATTGACTAAGTTAATGATATTGGCCCACAAATGTTGCTTTTCTTGGGTAAAGTCTCTTTCAATGGCATCTCTTTTTCTAATTTGTGGATTTTGTCACTCAGTGTATTGGCTTTTTGTTTTTTAGCTTGATGCATTACTTCTGCTAATTTCTTTTCATCTTCTAAGCTCTTTACTTGTTCCTTGAGCTTATTAATCTAAGTTATTTGAATGGAGATATCTTCCATTGCTTTAATCAATTTGTTGTCCTCATCAGTGGGATGGGCTTTTGGTCTTGTTGATGTTTTCATTGTTGTAGTTGTTGGAACTGATGTTGATAAAGGTGCTAATGTAGTTATAGATGTTGATGTAGATACTATGGGAACAACAGTAATGGGAACTACTTCCATGCTAGCTTGTTTTTCCTATACAATTTTATCCATTTCTGTCTCCATTTCCTTCAGTTGAGTTATCAACTGGATGATTAGATTCATCATCTCATCCTTTTGATTAACTGTTTATAAAACCTCCTTTGTTTTTGGATGCTCAGTGGTTGGTAGCTTTAGTTGTTTCTTCAGTGCAACTATGTCTGCATTTTTCTTTTTTATAAGTTCTTTTGCTGCCTTGATGTCAGTTGGATTATAGCCAATTTCAATTACCAAATCTTCCAGTGACCTAATCCTGTTGTCTTTTGCTTGTGATGAGGCTCTTTCCAGTGTTAACTGTGACTGCATATTTTCTAAAGAATTCTGGAATTTATGGACAATTAGAGCTTTATGTCTCATGGTCAAATATAACAACTCTCCTACCTATTTGTGAAATTCAATTTGGTTGATTGGATGAACGTCCTTGGCATGAATTTCTTAGGTTTTTTTCTTATAATCTTCTGAAGTTTTTGGAGCCTTTATTTCTGGCTGTAGGAAGGTCATTTGCATTTTCCCTGTTTTGAGGTCAAAAGATGAAAGCAACCTACTCTGATCACTGAGAGTTTGCTTCCAGTATTGTGTACATATAGTAGCCTTTAATGCTTCATTTCTAATTTTAATCTCTTTGTACTTCTCCATGATATATTTCTCTTTCTAATGAAACTTCTACATTATTCTGATTTTGAACAATTTGTGCACTAGAAGATGATGGCATAATTGTTTCTTCTATATGTGTTGAGGGTGCATTGCCCCTGATAATAATCTCTATTTCTGTTTCAATTGTCCTTTTTTACTCTATTACTGGATTTAGCTTGGTTTTCTTTCTTCTCACAAGCTTGAATTTAGTATCAGAAGTAGTTTCTGTTGAGTAGGATCCTTCTTCTCTAGCCCTTTTTGAATTCTGTCCTGTGGGTCTGGAGTATGCAAGATGGAACTAGTATCAATCTGCTTATCCACCACCTGTAGAGCGTTTTCCAACCACTCTGACTGGTTGGAATACTTTTCAATTTTAGGTTTCGACTCATGAATGAAAGGGGTTGATTTGAATTTGACTCTTAATTTAGTTATGAAACTCAAAGGGTCATAAGTCCATTTGAAACTGTTGTTAAACTTGAAATCTTGTAAACATTTGTCTGCTTCCTTTCTAGCATTTCTATTTTTGCATATAAAAGGCCCTATTTGGTTTTTAATCTTGAATTGGGTCTTCTTTTTAGCTAAAAGGAAATGATCTCAACAGAACTCAAGATTTGTCTGATGTATTCCAAAGAAAATATCCTCATTGGGAGGTATTTGGGAAGCTTGTATGGAACTAGTTGGCTTCCATACACTCTAATCTCTATATGATTTTGGTATAAATACCAGTCTCTTGTTTTACTTTGATCTAACAACTATAACACCTTCTTTATCTCTTCACTAATTCTAGGTTGAATGCTACTACTTATCATATTAACAACTGGATAAACAAATGAATAAATGAAGTCTTTATAGCTGGATTCTGTGGAATCCATTCTGATCAAAGATGTCCAAAAGACAACATATTGGGGATTACCCTCTGTGTCCAGTTTTTGGAGGCTAATTGCAAACCTTTCTTACTGGAAATATAAAAACATATGGAACAAAACTGAGGAGTGTTTGAACACTCCTTCCTCTGGCAGCTTGACTAGCTGATCATGGATCACATCTGCTAAGTATTGGGCAAAATTGAAGGTGGAAGCTAGAGGCTGACCTGGGCAAAATATGGATAGAAAACCAAGGATAGATGCGTCCACATATTCATCAGTGAAACACCCTAAAATACATGACAGCATGGTGACAATTTTTCTGGTTCTCTCTGAAAAAATGGATGTTGGGTATGGAGGATTATTTTTTGGCATTTCTACTAATGATGGAAGGAAAGTATAGAATATTTGGAATCCTTTGGGAAAGTCTAGCTTCAAGTAGAGTTTAGTAAGAGTTTCAATGGATATTGGCACTTCATCAGGTTATGGTTGGATCCGCAACATCTAATTGATGGATTGAATAGTGATTGTGAAGGATTTCTTGGTTTGGGGTAACTAAATCTCTTTCATTAGGAAAATAGTTGATCTGACAGACTCTAATAAGTTCAGAGTATTGAAAGGTCTGTGGGAATATGTATTTAGGCAAATTTGAATCCCACAAATGGATATCATCTGCCTGGTCAATGCATTTGTCATGACTCCAGTAGTGGAGTTCCAAAAGGTTGGAATCTGTCACAGTATTAATGATTTTAAAGTCTTGATCGGCCAAGGGAATGTGTTCGACATCTGACACTAGAGGTTGAAGAGGGTTTACACTGAACGCTCTGGGAAGCCATTAAATTTGATTCTTTTATCAATTTTTGTATCTAATTGATGGAGAAGAGCACTAAGGATTACATGTGGTAGGGTCCAAGCGACAACAGGGGCTAAAATTCTAATTAGCGAGGTCTTTGGGTTTTTTTCCTCAATTCAACAACAACAATGAAATAATGAAATATTGGGGTTTTTTTTAATTTCCTTTGGGAATTGATGGTTTAACGCACAATACCATGGTGGTTTATGACATGGGTGATTTTGGAAGCAGTTTGGTGGATTATCGCACCGTGAAAGGTGGTATGGCGCTTTGGGGCTGGGGTGATGCGATGAGATGTAGTGATGACATATGGTAGAGGAGGTGGTGGGTAAGCCCACCCATTTGGAAACCCCCTGTTATTTTTAAACATCGGACATCAGGGGATGTGATATTGCGTGTGGACTGTTGGATTTGATCAAAGATCGGGCGATGGACAGGGGCTTTTTAAATATGTGGGGTTGGGACTTTACATGGGGGTATTATGTGTGCGGAAGGGTATGAAGTGGGGTTGGGTATTATATATATAAAGGGCTTTTAGTATAAAGTGGGGAAATGGGTTAGGATAAGGGGAAAGGGATTTTTCAAAGGGGAATGGATTTTACAAGGGGAAATGGTTTCCCTCATAGGAAAGGGATTTTAAACAAGGGAAGGTGATTTTCACATGGGAAGGGTTAAAATGATATTTTTGTGATAAGCATAATAATGCTTATGATTTTTTGGAAAGTATTCTACCTACCCTTCAATTTATTCTAACATTTTTTCTTTCCTTTATTGGGTGCATTTGAGCTTGGTGACCCTAATATTTTCTTTTGACAAGAAAACTAACTTATTTCTAACCTTATGTATTCCAGTGGCTCAGATTAAATTTATAAGCTCATTTTTATTCTCTACCTAACTAATGATCTACCAAGACTAAATGGTTTGTTTAGATCTTTATTCACTAACTATCATGACATGAAATTTAAAAGCATGAATAATCAAGATTAAATTGTATGATCAGCATGAATTGTGGTATTTTGGACAAGCTGCACACAATTTTATTTGTGAAAGAAAAGTAAACTAAGAGTAGTGGCATTTGAATGTGCAACACTTTCATAATTTCGTTTTGTTTCATTTTTTGGGGCTCATATTTTATATCTTTTTTATCTTTCTTTCTTTTGGTCCTTTGATTATTCTTTTAGACCATACTCCCTTTTCATTTTTTAATATGGAAAACATTTGCAAAAAGAAAAAAGGCAAAGGTATGTACAATATTACAAGACTTAACATAGTCAATTCAAAATTATGATCCCTATTATTATAGGAACCTAACATAGTATAGGAGTAGGAATAGTGTTTTCTTTCAGTTGTTTTCTTGCATGCTTGTCTGCTTACGTGCTTTTTTTGCTTGCTTGTTTGTTTACTTGCTTCGCTTTCATTTTTGCTTCCATTCTTGCTTTGCTTTATTGGTTGTTAGTTCATTCGCTTGTTTTTTTCATAACTTAGTTTTGCATGAAATCATGTATGACTCTTGAAGCGAGCTGGGCAAAGTACAAGAGGGCTTGTAAAGCTATCACTACTTGGTTATCTGTCATCTTGCCCTTGTATGATGAGCTTGTCACTTTGATTCCATGATACATTAAAGGAAAACACTTATTGTTCAAAGTGAACCTTGGTGTAAACACAATGCTTGCACGCTAACTAGTGTCACCTTCTCTAGTCAATTGTTTTTGGGTTAACCATTGTCATCTCAGTCAAGTATAGTAAGGTAAGGGGAAAACCTTAATAGGCACGTCAGAGATACAATAAACTACTTCTCTGCTGGAACAACTTCTTCTGCTCTCAATAAGTCAGGGTCCCTCTTCCACCTTTGAAATGAATAAGTGTTATGCACAGTGAAAAATGAAAAAATTAAAAGTCAAAAATTCAAAATGAAAAATGAATAAGGTGAAAGAAGAGAAAGGCTTCCTGCGCAGGGAGGTGATTCAAGTAACTCCGCTGGGGTACTGACCAAGCTTGTTGGTAGTGGAGCCATGCCTGGGTTCCTATGTGACTCCACTGGGGTACTGTCTAGACCTGCTGGTAGTGGAGCAACACCAGAGATGAAACTAAGACCCTAACGAATATACTAATTGTGCACCTATATAACCCTCAACCCCAATCGAAACAACTGTGTTTCCTTGGCTTGGAATGTGTGTCAATCTACCAAGGGTTTGGTAGATGCTACATCTTACAATCAATTTAGTGTGAAACCAATATGAGCTAAAAACTGAACAATAATTCCGAAGGTGTTAGAATTTCTTTCCATGAACAAGGTCCATTTAGAGAGTTGGAGTTCTACCAGTGTGTCACCAAGTGTTGTAGAAGCTACAACCACCCTCCAAAATTATTCCTTAGCTTTGTTTTGGAGCCTCTCTTCCAACCTTCACAACACCTTGCCTTGCTTCGTCAAGGTCACAAGCTTCAGTGTCTTTCTTTCACAAAGGCAGTCTGTCGGTCACAACTTGATACATTCCCCTCACAAGTTGTTCACTCAGACTTGGTCCAGCTGCAAATGAGTAGCTTCCCCTTTAAAATTGCACATTTCTAGAGGGAAGCCAACATTACCTCGAGAAATTGTGCAATACTCTCTGGCACCTACTGGGCTCCAAGATTGCGCAATCTCGCCTACCAACACTCCTAGCAGGATTTACACAAATTTCCCTAGCAAGGCTGCTCAGCCCAAAATTTGTGGAAATCTGGGCAGCAATCAGCTGCTCTGCCCAGAAATTGCACAAATCTCCTAGGTATCTAGCCCAACTCCCAGCCAGAAATGCACATTTTTCTCTAGCAGTCAAGTAGTCTCTTGCATGTGCAGCTGAGTTGACTGATTCTCTCCGGGACTGAGTAAAACAGACTTGCATGCATGGATTTCTTCTCCCAAGGTAGCATGCAAAGGCATCCCTTGTTTCATGGATATATGTTTAGCAGTTGGAGGTTACATGCAAGGAGAAATTCCGAAACCTCCCACCAAGTGTCGCTTCCCCTAGATTCATGGCATGCGCGTCACAACCTGATGTTATAAAAACTCATCAACCAAACGCTACAGAGCTCATTCCTTACATCAACCTGGCAGCTCTAACATCCCACACCACATCTAGGAGTAGTCAGCACATTCAACTCAATTATTTTTGGGTAAGCCCGCTTCCCATGCCTTGTGCTGTATTTCTATCGCTTTTTGTGTTTTCTCTTGTGGGAGTATTGTTTTCTTGATTACTTTTAATGCTTATTTTTATTTATATATATACTAGCTTGTCCTAGCTATGTTTCAGTTTTCATTGCTATCTCATTGTTGTCGCATGCATGAAACTGTTTTACACAGACGTTCGTCCAACCAGGGAACTGCCTCACCCACATGCATGTTGATATGTTTTCTAAATATTTCATTCATGTTTTGCATGCACTGTCAATCACTTCTGCTATCACTTAGTGTCACCATGCATTTACTGTCTTAGTTGCTTTCAGTTGCCTGTTGGTGAGTCAGGCCAACCTTATCCTGGACTCTGCCTTCACCAAGGCTTCATTGTGCAATCTAGGGAAGGAAGGCTCACCTTGCTCTCTAGATTTGTGCATTCTTGCCCAACACTAGCCTCCAAGATTGTTTTGTGCATTTCTCAAGGATAGTGTCTACTTGGCCTAGGAAATTGTGCAAATCTGTCCATAGGCCAACAGTCCTTCCTAGCTAGAATTGCGCATTGCGTAATCCCAACAGTTAGCAGCCAGGCTGGACTATGCATTGCATAATTCCAGTAGTCAGCTAGTCTCCCAATAGCCCAAACTATGCCTAGTTCAGTCTTGGCAGTCAGTCTCCCAACCTCCTGGCCGAAATTGCGCAACCTTCATGATCATGCACCCAGGTATGTTCCAAGTCAATGCTCATGTTCATTTTGGTTTTCAACTGACAAATTTCTTGCCATGAGTGTTTCCATGTCTCCATGTATCCCAAGTGTTCATCTGCCTCTCAGAAGTACAGGAACAATGGTTTCTAGGAGAGCAGAGATGAAAACACCATTCAGAGCACACTTGGGGATGCAGTCGATCAAGTGTCCATGGACTTTCCTACCCACGAAGACATCAAGTTGTTCGTAGACAGGGACATCAAGATATGATAGCAGCAGCATCACAGCGAGAAGCATCATGAACAACGACTGAAGACAACATACCAAATGAACCGAATGCAAGAGGAGGGTTGTTGACAACACAAAGGTGGAACAAGGTTGCAAGCTCAAGCAGGTCCATTGATGATGAAACCAACTTTGGAGACTCCAGCTATGAAGTGACAGCACGACATGAAGATCGCGTGAAGGCAGAAGATGGAACAAAGCAGGAGTTTCATGTGCTGAAGCAACAACTCAGGAATAACATGAAGTTGCATAGAGAGATGAATGAGTTGCAACAAGAACAAGAACAATAGTGGGCGTAACATGAAATCATGGATGAAACTGCACTAGTACAGGTCAAGGATCCATCCCAGCAGCTGACACAGAGTAGACATGGTGAGTAGTGTTGTTGATTGCATGCAAGGGATTTAGCAGCATGTATGTCGTTGAGCGCATGAATGCAATCCAACCCATTCAACACACTCACCAAGGCGAAGACAAGAAGCAAGTCCAATTAGGGTTGAACAAAGTTGATGCGCATGACCACCAACACACAATTGAATATCAGCACAGACATTATGCATCAGTGTGTTTCTGATTCAACCATACCCAAGAATACCATGTGTATGTTAGCAGACAATTTGGATGAAGGGGCTGAACCAATGCACCGGTTGCAATGGAGGCAAGAGTTTGCTTCAGCAAGATGTCACCATGAGGTGCATGCACACCATCATGGATGACCAAGCTTGGCATCAGCTTACCACCTTCACCATCACAAGCATGTCAAAGAGTTGGTCTCACCACAGCGGACTAAGTGTCAGTGATGTCTTGCTTGGCTTGCTCAAGCCATGTTGTTTCACAGGAGTACATGTGCATTGTATCATCGAGTAATGTCAAGTGTAAGTCAAGTGTCAATAGTTGGACGTAAAAGTCATAGAGTAGGTGAAGAGTCATGAGGGTTTTTGAATTATCACAAAGTGTAATGTTAAGGGTCACCCCACCCTTTGCTATAAATAGTCCCTCATAACTCATTGTAGAGGCTTTTGGTCAGCCAAGCTTCTAATAACACTATCTTGAATAAATTTTGGACAGTATTATAACGCACCTTGGATTCTCCACTGCACGAAGCTAGTTCATCTCTTTAGAGGAGTAGGCAGATGTGACTGTAACGTTCCATTGTTGGGGCTAGCAGGTTTACATGGATGTATTGTCTGATTGTGACTTACACTTATTTATATAATAAGAGCCAACACATTTTCATGCATATGTTGTTATTGTAGTTGGACTGCTTTGTTTGCCTTAAGGATATATGTTGTTTAACTTATGTATTTGTGTATGAATTGATTTGTATGCAATTATATGAATCTTGTTGTTAATGTGTTGTATATGTTGTTAATGTTGTCCCGTTCGTGTTGACTGCTTTGCCGAACTTCAGACAAATCTTTCACATGAACCTTGTTGTAACAACCATTGCACTCGTCTCGGATTGATCTGTGAGTTATGTACGTGTTATCTTACCTTGTATGTTTTGACTACCACATCCGAGTGGACTGCTCTGCCGGAAGCTGCGCATGTCCTTTTGTGTTGTGTGTTCTTATCCGAGTTGGGACTGATCCCTTTCAACCTGGAACTCACCTTCACCCTCATCTCCCCATTATGTGTTAGAACCTCCCACACACCTTCTTTGACTCACTACATAAGTCACACCCTTGCTACTGACAGAGTTATCTTACCTACCTCTGTGCGACATCGCAGTCAAGGCATTACCTTATGACCCATTGTTGGGACTCCTACACCAAACGGTCTAAGGTCTAATTGGGACTTCTTACCGAGGAGATCCCCTTGACGTGTTGGCGGGTCCAACACCGTCAACACCTCCTTATGGTTATCGATGGCCTATGGCAGGTCAATATCAACCCTACCCTTGGAAGAATCCACCTTATGGTCAAGGTATCCCTCAGTGGAGGAAAAATCAAGCACCTTATGGTCAAAATCCTCCACTTTAGGGGAAGAATCCTTACCAAAAATGTTGTCACTCATAGACTAGGCCTTATCAAAGGCCTTATATGTCTTTTAACCCACAATTTCCATTTTTAGCAACGTTGGAACTGCTTGATGTCTCGAGGCTTACTATTGATCTGATTCTTCATTCGAATTATTGGCCTCCAGCTCCCACTAAAATTCCAAGTAATTGCCCCAAATTTGAAGGAGAAGCTAAAGAGGACCCTTAGGCCCATGTGATGACATATCACTTATGGTGTTCTTCTAATTCCTGTGTTGACAATTATGTTCATCTCCACCTCTTTCAGCAAACTTTAACAGGTGCTTCCGCAAAGTGGTATATCAAGTTGCCTCGAGGTATATATGCAGACTTCAAATCTTTGGTCATGGCCTTCCTCACCCAGTTCTAGTTGCAAGTTCATTATGATATTGGTATCCACTTGCTCACATCTTTGAAATAGGATACTTGACCCATATCTCTGATCGCATCCATGAATGGAGACATCAATGTCACCTCATCAAATTTGAAATCCCTAATGAGTTGTTGACGAAATGGTTCACTAAGTCATTCGTAAACAAAATCGCTGCAGATATAGAAATGGGAGGTTGTGTTACCGAGGATCAAGCTATTGTGCATGCCTAGTATTTGGATTTGGTTTATTCCCAATCTGTCACATTGTATGAAATTTTGCCTAGTGCTCTAAGGCCATCTTCAAATCCAACATCTTCGAAGTCTCCGGATGTACCACCTGTTGATGGTATAATTGGATCAGTATCTCAAACTTCCACTAAAGCTTCTTTGAAGCAAAAATATGTTTCGAATATTGGTTCTAATCGTCCTTCGAAAAACCAATCGAATCCTGGTGAAACCTCCAAGGTCAATGTCATCCAATCTATTGCAGTAGACAAAGCCTCGAAAGGTAAGAAGAAGGGTAAAGGTAAAGCAAAATCTGATACCCCAAAATAGGATCCTCCTAAGTCATCTGCTGATGATGCCTCCAAATGAAAGATGAAATATCCTTGCCTCATTTGTGAGGAAGATCATTACACCAAGGATTGTCCCCAATGTGTAGAATTTATTCATTTATTGAAAAGGACCATAACTATACTGAAAGAGCCATTTCCATCTCAGCAAACGTAGTTGGTAGACCAACCACAATCCTCTGTCTCATCTGGTTATCAGGGTTTACATGATGATGGGTTCATTGCCTATCTCTATAGCCACTCGATAGAAAGATTATCAAACTGCTCAAAAATAAATGGTGGAAAAGGAAGCTATTGATGCACCTTCTACTTCCGCTCCACCCAGTTCTAGTCCTCCCCATATCAAGAGACCTAATAGTGAATCTATCATCCGATCGCCTCCTAAGGTGTGCTTCAGAAGTCATCCTATAATCCGAACACTAGATCTACTCAACACTACAGTATTGTCGAAGATTTAGCTCAAGCACCTTTGAAGATTTCTACTTTAGAAGTTCTCCAAACTTGTCCAACGCAGCAAACATCATTATTTTCTGCTATAGGAGGCATCGATTCTGTTGATTCGAACTTGACTACTTTTGATTTGGAAAATCGTGTTCCTCGTCTTCCTCATCAAATTGCATTTTTTATTCAAGTCATTATAAAAGTAAAGATGATCCATTGGACTGTCATTGATTAAGATGCTTCCACCTACATCATGTCTATTTCATGTTTGAAAGCTATTGGCTCTCAACCAGTCCCCAAACACCTTGGAGGCCTTTGATGGAAGAGGCTCAAGTCCTTATGGTATTCTCACAAGTTTTCCCATCACTTTAGAAGGGAAGATTGTCAAGTAAGAAGTAAAAGTTGTAGATGTGAAACTGAATTACAACCTTCTGCTTGGGTGAAGTTGGACCCATGCCATGTTTTGTGTGGTTTCCTCTTTGTTACAGGTGCTATGTTTTCCTCATGAAGGAAAAATTGTCACAGTCGATCAATTGTTATTTTTATCTTCCCGTGCTTCAAATGGAAACGTCCCATATGTGGGAAATACCGATATTCCATATGAGAGTGTGGGGGCAGGTATTTCAAAGATTCTTCCTTAATGGGAACTTTTTCTCTCCCACCTTTGCATGTCGCTTCGATCAACAAGATCTCTATCTCCATTGATCCGTGTATCATTCCTTCTCTGTATCAGGTTTATTTGTTTGGTGACGCTATGCCGCTAAGTCCCTTAGAACAAGCTTATCAAGAAACTATCCCAGCTTCAGCAGTTGCTTCAGAAAGTGATGGTGTTCTCAGTATGCACTAGGATACCTATTCGCAATCTCCTTGGCTTGGTTCTTGGGATTCTTCGGATCCCTTTAACGAGATATTCCCCACCAACAAGAGTATTTTTGAGGTTATGTCTCTTGATGAAACTCCTTGGAATGATGCCCATCATCGTTCCTCATTTCTTCCAAGTCTAAATGAGATTCCTTCATGTCTTGAAGCTTTTGTTTCTCATAACCCGATGCATCCACTTCAAACACCTATTCTGGTGCATGAATTTTGTTCGAAGGTAATATGGGAAATATTACTGCAACCATGTCAATCAAATTTTCCCTTAAACTTGGAATTATCAAGAACATTCACATTGGGGTTTTGTGTTCTCCTAATGAGATCATGATTTACACTGACCTTTTCAAATAATTTCTTGATGTCTTCGCTTGGTTGTATGAGGAAATGCCTGGCATTGATCTAGCTATTATGGTGCATGAAATACCCATGTATCCTGATGTGAAGCTTGTTCATCAACGAATTTGTCCTATGCATCCCAGGAAGGTCGTTTCTATTAAGGGAGAAGTTGAAAAACTTCTAAAGGTTGGTTTTATTTATCCTATCCCATTGATATATTGGGTTTCTATTATCATACATGTTACTAAAAAGCATGGAACAATCTGAGTTTGTGTTGATTACCGTGACATCAATCACGCATGCCTTAAAGATAAATATCCCAGTCCCTTTATTTATTAAATCATTGATGAGTGCGCTGGGAGTGATATTTCCTCTTTTATGGATGGTTTTTCTAGTTACGACCAGATTAACATATTACCCGTTGATCAACACAAGACTGATTTCATCTGTCCATGGGGGACGTTTGCTTATAATAAGCTCCCTTTCGGTCTAAAAAACGTTGGTGCTACCTTCCAAAGTGCAATTTCATATGCCTTTCATGATATTAAACACATTGTTAAACCTTATCTGGACAAATTATGGTTCATGCTGCTAAGCGTCATGACCATCCGGACCACCTTCGAGCAATTTTTCTACATTCTCGATACTATAATATCTGTCTTAATCCACATAAATGTGTCTTCTGCATAGAATCCAGTAAGCTCTTGGGTTTTGTTGTGTCCAAAGAATACATCTGAATATATCCTCTGAAAGTTGAGGCTAATGTAAATTTACCCCCTCCTTCGTCACTACACAATTGCAGAGTTTGCAAGGAAAGGATAATTTTCTTCATCGCTTTGTCCCTAGTTACACTGAGCTTGCCAAGGGATTTACTCGCTTGCTTAAGAAGGGAATCCCATTCATTTGGTATGAAATCGCCCAAAAATATTTCGATGCTCTAAAGCAAACACTCATCAATGCTCCTTTATTGCATCCCTTTGACTATCACCACGATTTTTCCTATACTTGGTCGTGACTGCCAATACCATTGCTATGGTTATGGTCCAGGATGATGACGATGGAAATGAACATGTGGTTTATTATTTGAGTCAAAATCTTATTGACACTGAAACTCGATATTCTCATGTCGAGAAACGTGCCTTGGCAGCAATCGATGTTGTTCAATGATTTCTCCATTACATTCTTCTACGGAATACCATAGTGATTTATGACTGTAACCCCATGACTTATATTCTGACTTATTAGTTGCTTAGGGGAAAACACTCCAAACATATTGTTACCCTGCAAGAGTTTGATTTGGATTTCACTGCTGCCAAATCAAAGTAGTTACTCATTTTTACTGAATCGATCAGCGCCCTTCCTTCCGCAAACACCTCCACTGATCTTACTGAGCAAATTCCTGATGAAACTTTGTTTCTCATCAACACTCTCAACCTGTGGTCCAAAGATATCATTGTTTATCTTCAAACCCAAACTTTCTGATCCAAGTTGTCTTGATCCGACCGACGCCGCATCCGGCACCAATATCAATCTTATCGGATTATTGGTGATACATTGTACCAAGTCGGTGTTGATTATGACCTTCACAAATGTCTAACACTTGAAGAGGTTGAACAAGTCTTGAATGAATGCCACTCTGGGGCATGTGGTGGTAACATGTCAAGCTATGCCACTGCTAGGAAGATCCTCCGTGTTAGTTATTTCTGGCCTTCTATCTTTAAATATTGTATTCTGATAGTTCAAAAGTCGCATGAATGTCAGATTTATAACTGCAAACAGAGCGCCCCTCCAGCACCCTTACTCCTAGTTGTTACAGTTGGCTCATTTTCTAAATAGGGCATACATTTCATGACATGTAACCCTCGTTTAGTCGGGGGGCATGGCTATATCATCGTCATCTTCGACTATTTTACTAAATGGGCCGATGCGATACCCACATATAATTTTGATGGTATCATTACTGCTCAATTCCTCTTTAACCATGTCATAACCTGTTTTGGCATCCCCCAAGCCATTGTCACTGATCACGGATCATGTTTTCCTCAGTACATGATGGCAAAGTTGACTACTTAGTTGGGTCTTCGCCATGATAGATCAACTCCTTACTACCCATAAGCCAATGGCCAAGTTGAAGCAATTAACAAAGTCTTGATTACTATGCTTCAATGAACCATTGGGAAGCATAAAAAGGATTGGCATCTCATGTTATTCTAGGCTCTTTGGGCTTACCGAACCTCGGCTAAGACAGCCACTGGTTTCACTCCATTCTAGTTGGTATATGGTTTAGAGGTGACACTCTCGATCGAGTGTGAAATTCCTTTGTTAAAACTAGTTATTGAGCTACTCCCCGATACCTCACCTAAAGAGGAGAGGTTACTTTATCACGAGATGCTTGATGAGACCTGTCGTATTGCTGTGATGGTGATCAAAGCACATAAAAAATGAGTTAAAGCTCATTTTGATCAAATTGTTTCTCCACAATTTTTTGCTGAAGGTGACTTGGTCCTGTTGTATGACCAAGCCAAGGATAACATGGGAGATAGGAAGTTTAAACCTATGTGGCATGGGCCATACATAGTTAAATGTGTCTTGCAAAAAGGCACCTATGAGTTGGTTGACTACGAGGATAATGAGTTATCACAGCCCTGCAATAGGTTTTATCTGAAAAAGTATTATGCGTGAATTCCGTGTAATTACTTTTGTACATTAGTGTGTGAATTCGTTGGTGTGTAGTTTTGATTTTTTGGTGTGATTTTTTTCTTTGCAAACATGTTTCATCTACTCCCCTTGTTTTCCACTCAATTTGTAGATGTCATCAAACCATTATGTTGGTTTTGCTGATGGTGCTTGTCGTAGCACATAGAACCTATCTTCCGCAACTTAGGCACTCTTCGTCCCTGATGGCAAGTCGATCGATTTACAAGGTATTTGCTTGGGACCAACAACTAATAACATTGTTGAGTACAGTGCAGTTATTGAATTGTTTTCAGAAGAAGTTGCTCTTGGCGTTAGAAATTTAATTGTTAAGTTAGATTCACAACTCGTTGTGTTACAATTGAATAATCATTACTCAGTAATAAATCCATAAATTTTGCCTATGTATCTACTTGTTTGATTATTGGAAAGGAATTTTGATTATATCACATATCATCACATTCCATAGAATTTAAATACACTAACAGATGCATTAGAAAATTATGTTTTAGATAGACATTTGTGTAACTTATAAAAGTGATCACATCATCATGATACATGAACACATAAGTAGAATATAGCAACATGTATATATATATATATATATATATATATCACTTTTGTCAATGTTTGTTCATCAAAATCTCAAAAAATCAGTGTTCTAGGACACATGGCTTTCAAAGCCTACAACAATGCAAAAAACACAGGCTATTCGCCGACATGGTTCTCGCAAATGCATGAGACCACTCTAATCACTCACCCTAACAACGGACATAGTCTCGCAGACACTCTTACTATATGCCTCTGGTATCACAGTGGAACGTCATCTATAGTCACATATTCTAGAATCCCTCAGGTAATCACTTCCATATTTCGTTCCATTTCTACCATAAGATCTGCTTCTTCCTCGTATGGGGCACATTATATCTAACGTGTTACTCATTGTGTTATTGGAGACATGCTAGGAGGCCTTTTTGGTCCCACATCTACACAATTATCAAAAGTAAACTCTCAAATATACTTTAAATAAAATAAAAACTCATAAAACTTGAAAAATTCCAAAAACAAGTTTTACCTGAATCGATCCATTGTTCACTCGCTGGTAGAGGAAGATTAGGATCTCCTCTGAATTACATGCCTGGATAGGCATAGTCATCCACAACGATCAGTGGTTGGCACAACCAACCAATGAAAGACAGAGGGAAATGCATTTGTTGCTCCCCTCCTCCACAAGGCATGATCTCACTCCATCTGAGCAGCCTCGAATCTTGTGGAGCTGGATCCTCCACTAGTACCGAAATAGGGGCACACACTCCAAAATAAAGTGACCAAAATTGAACAAAAGTTGAACTACTTCAAGTTTCCCAACTTGCCTTTGGTCCGTGTCCTCTTCATGTTGACCAGCAATCCCTCGCACCAGTTGAACATTGTCGGAGTAAGGCAATCCATTGCATACTGGAATTGTGATTTCGAAATCTCATTCAAAGCTTGTGCCCTAGCTATACGTGCCATGGTGTGTAGAATTGTCCTCAAGGGAACATTGTCAATGGTTGGTATCTTCAACTTCCTACTCACAGTTTTCTCTGCACTCGGGAAATGCCTTCTGATTAAGGTATTGGTGCTCTCACCTCCACCACAACATCCAAAGAATTGGACTCTTTCCCCTCTTCTGGACAATCCAGTAATGAAGTAGATATCAACTACTTCTAGCTCTAGTTCTTGGTCTCCAATGATGAAGATCTGACAATCAACATCCCATAGACTAATCAGATAGTATAGCAGCTCATTTTTAGCTCTGAGTCCTGGGGTTCAGAAGAATTTCATTAACCTACAATCCCTCAAATCATTGACACATTCACTTTGGGAAGCCTAGTGATCTTATGCCTCATGGCCCCTTTCCTTCCATTCGATGACCATGTTGTCAAAATCTCATGCAAACAAACCATATACAATGATTAAATTCGTTTCCGTGGATCGAAAACTAAAAAAAGTTGATCAAGGGAGAGGATTTCTCTTTCTTTTTTCCACCCTGTGGCTAGTGTGTCTATTTTAATTGTTTTTGTGCCGGCAGCACGAGAGCCTTTTGGGCTCAGGGGCGATCAATTTGGATCTGATGAGCAGAGTCACACTGGTCACCCTTGATTTTAAAAATTGAAACACTCCCTTTTAACTATCAAAAATCCTATGAAATGGCATGAAATTAGAATGAAAATCAAGAGAAAAGGAAGAGTTGTTACCTGCAGCTGATGGTTCGTGAAATGGTGCCCTTGATCTCCCACGCTGCTTGCATGAAGAGTCACGTAAAATAGGGTAAATTGCACTCTCTAATTTACTCAAAGTGAAATGGTAAAAATGGTTTTACTTTTGGTCTACTTATAAGTTTTGAACACATTTTTTCCAATGTTTTATTATTTTCCTCGATATCAGTGATGTGTGGTTATCTTTGTGTAGTTACAGGTTCTTTTCAGTGGTTATAGTGATCATTCTTGACCGATTCAACAAGTGTTTGTTTTTTCTCTTTTTTGGACTCGTTAAAAATAAATGAAAAAGGAATCCCCTTCGAGTCATATTTAAGCTCTTTTTTGACTCTCGAAATATGAAAAGATCGTCGAGTACTTGTCTTTTCGAACTCATTAAATTAAATGAATTAACATCATCTCAGTATACATTTACCCCTTTTTCGGGCCGAGATTGACTATTTATGAAAAAGATACACCTTGGTCGACATGGTCAAGAGGTTCTCTCGAATATTGTTTTCTACCTTTTCGGGTTTGAGAGACAAATTATGAAAAGGGACATCGAGGAGTTTTTTTATCTCTTTTTCAAACTCTCTAAATATGCAAAAGATACCGAGTTATTCTTCCATCGAACTCGTAAAAAATTAAACGACGAAAGACTAGTCACCATGACGAGACCAAGTTTCTCTTTCCTAAGACTCGTAAAACTTATTGGGATAGATTCATTTAAAGAATGAACTTATACGACACACATATGCTATCCCCTTCATGCTTGTGATAAAAAATAATTGGGGTAGTCGCTAGAAATAGTGGGGAATAATGAAAGTGAAACATCTCTTGTATAGGTAGCATGTCGCTCTTGAACATGACACTCATTTGTTTCTCGTGTCGGGTTTGGGATATCCTCGTTGTTGATGCACTAACATGACTTTATAAATCAACCTTAATCCTAAATTAATATGTCAACCTGGGATTCATCTGTCTATTTCAAGGTTGTAAGAATTGTCTATGCGATAACAATTAGAGAGTGAAATGAGATAATTAAGATGCAACTGAGTCAGAGAATAGGTAGGATATGTTTCTTCCTTGTAGACCATAAAACCATTTTTTATTTTAAGTACTGTGAAGGCTTGACCTTCCTGATCTTCGGATAGTTCATAATTACACCGATACCCATCAAGAGGATACCAAATGATAGGGATTCTATAGCAACATCCAATCCAAGTAGGACCCTCACTTAGGACAAGATTACTGTAATGGGCGAGTCTAGCTACAGTTATAATGAAGTTCCTATAACCAAAATTTTCTCGAGTTTTGACACTGTTGGGAGAGGCTATCCATCTTTTCTTTGCAACCAGGAAGATGTTTCTCTAATGTATTCAAAATATTCCAAACTAGACTTGATAGTTTCTGTGTGGATGGGGCCCAAGGTGGACACAACTCCTTCATTTTCCACAAATCTCTTATGTTGTACCCAGAGCTGCAGGGGTAGTGTAGGTTCACCTCTTACCCAAATATCGAGTCCACTTTCTCTCCTCTAGAAATTATCATGAGCCTTAGCCCAATATCGAGTCCACTTTCTCTCCTCTAGAAAGTATCATGAGCCTTAGCCCATTTGAGTTGGTTTTTAGCGAAGGAGAGGAAACCCTAGAACTGGATATCCCCGAGGAAGTGGCTTGGAATGGCATCCTTCTCATCTTCCAAGAAACAATTGTGCAAATATAATTCACATAAGAAACATTTTACATCCTTAGTCTGTGTTTGACAACATTTAATAAAATCAGGTGTAGATTTAAACTCAAAGGGCTAACCAGCTCTAATGGCCTTAACTTTTAACGATAAATATCATTTGAGCAGAAAAAGTGTATAGTTCGTAGTAGATAGCCTACATGCTAGTGCATCTGATTAAACAGAACAAATAATTTTGAATTGTTCCAAAACTTTCTAATATTATCCTTGTAGTTCCTCCACTTTCTTCCATTCCACTTTAAGGCTAGCATAGGTTTCATCCTCTGTTGTGGTCACATCATTAATTTTTTCAATAACCCCTTATATTTATTCAGAGGCACATCTTCTTGTTGATGTTGTAGTAGTACTTGTTATAATTCTATCAGTTTTATCCTCAGCCTCTACTACCAAGGGGGTATAGGGAGGTACATCCTTAGTCTAAGAAGTCTTACTAACAGTTGCTATTGACTCTATTTGAATGTCTACTTCTGTTGTTACCATAGAAACACAAGGGTCTGTTTGAACAACTGCTTCTACTGTTGACATAGGGACACAAAGATTTGTCTATAGATCTATCTGAGCGGCTATTTATATCAATTTAACAGAGGAACAGAAATTTGTTTGAGTTTCTATTTCCACCAATTCAGTAGAAGAACAAAAATCTGTTTGAATGGTTGTTTCTATCAATTCAATAGAAGAACATAATTTTTTTTGGGTTTATACGAAACTAGTACAGATATCCTCAATTTGAGTCCCTGTTGGACAAGTGTTGATGTTTTCCATTTGAGTCACAGTGGAATTAAGGGAATTCCCACTTTGTGTTCCAATTAATTTCAACTCCATTTCTTTCCTACAATTTTTCTTGGTCTCTTAGCCATTTTCTAAGATGCTTAATTTTCTTTTCAGCTTATTGTTTTCTTTATCCATCAATTCCAACCTATGATCTTCTCGCCCGTTTACTCTTACAGTAGGTTTCTTTAATTGGGAAGAACGAACAGTAATAACATTCTCAAAAGTAGGGGTGGTTTCAAAATCGTCAAGCTCATGTTCGAGTAAGACTGTGTCTCTTGAATTGGCTTCTGACTCATCAACATTGTCAGGGTTTGGTTCAATTAAGGTTGTATCTCTGGAATTAGCTTCAGGTTGTATCTCTGGAATTAGCTTCTAGATCCTCATCATTATCATGGTTTTGTTTGAGTGGGGTTGTATCCCCTGAATTAACTCCAAGCTCCTCAATGCTATCAGGTTTTTCCTCAAGTGAGGCTATATCCCTTGAATTAGCCTCAGGCTCCTAGGTTTTAGCTGCAGAAAAATCCTTCCCTTCCAATTCTTTCATTTCTCTTTCATTTTCCGAGGAGGGTAATGTCTCCGTATGATGAGAAATATGAGGAGAAGTGGAAGGGATAGGAGTATATAAATTCTCAAATTGGCCCAGCTCCTCAAAGAGAGTTCCCAAATTTTCTAAGACTTGATTTGCCTCTTCTTCATAATCTTGGGGAAAACCAATTTGTTGGTTATCAGGGGATCCATCGGATGGTCCCACCTCATCTATGACTAAACTAATGCTTCTCTACTGGGAAGTTTGCTCAAACTGTCTTCTTTTAATAGGAATAGATGTCAAAATAGAGGCTTTTCTTTTTCATCCCCTTTTTGGGGCTTGTATCTCCATGGTCTGACGTTTTTTCTCAGGCTGGGTGTGTTTTCAGGAATTCCTTCACGGGGTAGTGCATCAGAGCTTATAAAATTGTCCCAGTTTAACTGTAGCTGAGTTAATTCCTTGATGACCACTAATTTAATTAGACTGTGATGACTACCTATGGCCTGCAGGTTCCTAGACTTCCTTACTCTACTAGCAACTTCATGTAATAGCATATTCAGGAAAAATGGAAGATTAATTACTATATTTTTGTTTTAATGCGGCCAATAATTTAAGGTGTCTAGGTATTACCACATCATGGTGACTATCGGATGTGATATATTTATGAATGACTTTTGACAATTCACGCCATGGTTTGCCCAGGGATGTAGGACAGATACCTTTGCCTTTCCGCACTAACTCCTCACTTGGAT
Source organism: Pinus taeda (assembly GCA_000404065.3). NCBI lineage: Eukaryota > Viridiplantae > Streptophyta > Pinopsida > Pinales > Pinaceae > Pinus > Pinus taeda. The sequence continues at coordinate 47,609 of APFE030408116.1, forward strand.
CTTTGAACAATTCTACCACTTTATGAAATAACATGTGCTTTTCAAACTAGTTTATGCCTTCTGTGGGGAGGCCTGTGACCTCTTCCAGAATGGCTTCAGTTACTGCTATGGTCCTATCTTTGACATTTGTTCTTTCATTCTGTAAATTCTACAGGAATTCCAAAGCAATGTCATCATTAAACCCTTGCAGCTGAGTAAGATATTATGCCCATCCTGCACATTCTTGGATATCTCGGGCTTGCACAGTGATCTGTAATAGCATAGGCTCACTGCGAATAGAGGTGCCACCCATATCTGCTATTTCCCGAGGACAATTTGCAAACCTGTATGCACTATTGGATCCCACAAATATCGTAATGAAACATCATAAACTCGTGCAAGAGTATAAATAATAGAAACTAAGTAAAATTCTTGCTAATGATATCCTATAATATCGACAGGTATGGCAGCTATTCATTAATCGTGCACCTTCACGTTGTAATAATGTATGATTGCCCCCCTCTAATGAAAAAAATGGCGACCACAACCTGTAAAGCATGTGGAGGGGAAAGAGAGCATGTGACATCATTATTACTACAAAAAGTGGTCAAAATAGTCAGGCAATTAGAATTGAATGCAATAAATTCACAATCATTCGATTGGTCAGAGAGGATCGTGAGAAATAGAGCATAAAAAATTTACATCATTGAAAGAGATTTACTTTTTGGAGTATGTGCGATGAAATCTGACGAGACATTGTTTTAAATTTATGACTGCTGACATTGGATGATCGTATAATGCTGACGTGGTTCATGTAATATACATATGCCACCCATACTAGTTATTAAAGATGTAATCACAAATCAAAGGTGTTTTCTCCCTTTTTATTTAGTAAATAAGAACTAAGGACATAATAAAAATTTGGCAACTTCAAAGTATACTTCAATACCATAAGTAGATCCACTGTTGCGAGCAGGCGTCTATAGCTTCGACAGGGTTTCCTTTTAACCCACAAATGAGATAGTATCCCAAACTTAAAAATGATTTCCCTTTTAAAAAGGACATTATTCTGGCATGGTGACCAGATAGTAACAATGCCATTCACCAGATCATAACAAGGTGAACAGGCCATCTCGTGATGAGACCTCTCTTCCTTGGACATTATTAGTGTCACAAGGCCATTAGCCTAGTGTGGTAGCCATAATGAGAATGTCACTTATGTTACTTTCCTATGATTGTGGTAGGCTGGTTCGTGATGAGACCCCCTATCCCTTTTTTTTAGCTTAATTTGTTGTGTTTCTTCTCCTTTTTTTATTTATTTAGAAGTTAGGGGAGGCTCATCAACTCCTTAAGATTCTGGGATGGTGTAAGAAGTAAAAACAATGCCAAGGATAAATATGCCTTATATTCTCCATCATATTTATTGAGGAAATTACCATTTGAATGTGTAGTAAAAGAGAAACTAGTATGGTGGGGATAGATCATGAACATAATATAATGTATCCAAAAAATAGACATAAGTAGGAATATTTATAGATAGAGCATGTCAAAAAAAATATACACCAAAAAGGCTAAGAATCATGATGATTTAGAGATTACCACTTTTAAATATTTAGATCAAACTCATAACCAAAAAGGAATAATTGGCATGGAATGATAGTAATGTGAACAACAATCATTCATAGTGATGGATCAACAATTTTTTATTTTCGTTGAAGGGGACACCAAGTGTTTCATTCGCAGAGGGGACAACAACTACTCTTTGGAAAAGGGAACAACAATTGTTTCTTTGAGAAGGGAACAAAAACTGTTTCTTTGAGAAGGAATCAACAACTATTTCTTTGGAAAGGGAACAGGAAACAGTTGTTTTGTCGAGAAGGGAACAACAACTATTTCTTCGAGAAGGGAACAACAACTATTTCTTTGGAAAAGGGAACAACAATTGTTCCTTCGAGAAGGGAACAACAACTATTTCTTTGGAAACGAAACAAAAACTGTCTAGTTGGAAAAGGTACAACATTTGTTCCTTCAAGATGGGAACAACAATTATTTCATTGGGAAGGGAACAACAACTGTTTCTTTGAGAAGGGAACAACAATTGTTTCTTTGGAAAGGGAACAACAACTGTCTCGTTAGAAAAGGCACAACAATTTTTCCTTCGAGAAGGGAACAACAACTATTTCGTTGGAAAGGGAACAACAACTGTTTCTTCGAGAAGGGAACAACAACAGTGACGAAGTAACAACAACTGCACTTTTAAGGAAAAACGATCGATTATAAACAATGTTTATATCAAAATTCCAACGTACTAAATAAGAAAAAAAGAATAAAATTTCTCAACCATTTTCAAAAGAAAATATATGCATTATTTACAATATGAGAAGAAAACAATTTTTTCATGCAAATGAAGTTGTCAGGTTACCATCCCCTGCATCTATGATTTGGAGAGTAGGATCATTACTTACCTGCTGATAGAAAAATTCCTTTGTGAGTGGTTGGTGATTTAGTCACAACTGATGTCCATTCACTATAAAGGGAGCACCAAACCTGTCCAAGGTGATTAAAATTATGGTGCCATTGTTATGCACTTCTTGAATCTCATAAGGCCTGAGCCACCTTGTCTGCAGTTTCCCTGGGAATTCCTGAAATCTGGAGTCACAGAGGAGCGTCCAATCATCTTTCTGAAATGATGTCTTTTTAATAATCCTAGCATGCCACTTGGCCCTATGTTGTTGAATAAGTTTTGTATGCTGCAAGGCAAGTAAGCGTGCTTCATCTAGCTCGTTTAATTGCTAAATTCGTTGTGTTTAGGCTTCTGTAAGATCCAGTCCAACCTCCCCAGTTGTCTTAAGAGTCTTTATCTCAAACTCTATTGGGAAGATTGGTTTTTTTTCCAAAAACAAGTTTGTAGGGGAGTATCCAGTAGTAGTGCGCCATGTTGTGCAATAGGGCCACAAGTCTTCTGGAAGTTTAGTGGCCTAGTTTCGTCGATTTGACGAGACTGCCTTAGTAAAGATTACTTCTATGACTTTATTGGTTCTCTCTACCTATCCATTTCCTTGTGGGTGATAGAGAGAGGTAACTCGATGTTTGACGTGATGATTTCATAGGATGGCTGAAATTTTATGCCCTGTAAACTGTGCTCCTCCATCGGTTATCACCTCCCTTGGTAATTCGAATCGTACGAACAATTCAAAAAGGAGATTAATCATTGTTTTTTCTATGGCCCATGGCAAGGCTACTGTTTATACCCACTTAGTTACATATTCTATGACAACTAATATATAGACCTTTTGATTTGATGGCGGATTAAAGGGCCCAACAAAGTCAAGCACCCATCTTTCAAAGGGTTCCACCACCAACTGTGGCTGCAGTGGAATTTCATCAACCTGGCCAGGATGTCCCATCCTTTGGCAACTATCATAGGCTTGAACATATTTCTTGGCATCTTTGAATACGGTGGGTGAGTAATAGCCCATCCGAAGGATCTTATGTCTGGTTCTACGGTCTGCGAAATATCTGCCACAAGGATCATCATGACAGGATTTGAGGATGTCATAGACCTCATCTTCTCGAATGCATCTTTGAATATGTAGATCAGATCGAGTGTGGAAAAGATACCCGCCAATCCATGAAAATCAAGCACTGCATTGGACAATCAGCTTCCTTTCCTTGGGCAACAGATGGGTTGGTAATTTCCCGATTTCTAAATAATTTGCTACATTCGAATACCAAGGTGCTTTAATTGTTACAATGAATAGGTGCTCATCTCAAAACTCATCTTCTATTGATAACAGATCATTTGTCTTAGGTACTCGAGATAGGAAGTCTGTGACAATATTTTCTTTTCTTAGCCAGTGCTTTATGTTGATATCAAACTCCTGCAGTAACAACAACCATCAAGTTACTCGCCCATTAGTGATTGGTTTTTTGGCCAAGTACCTAATGCTAGAGTGGTTAGTATACAGAAATATTGGATAGCCTATTATATGATGTCAACTTATTGATAGCATGTATAACAACTAGAAATTCTTTTTTTGTTACTGTGTAATTTAGCTCAGCAGGGGTAAGCTTTTTGCTAATATATTAAATAGGGTAGGGATTCCTGTCCTCTTCTTGTCCAAGTACAGTTCCTATAGCTGTGTCTGATGCATCTGTAGAGATATGGAAAGGTAACTCCTAGTTTGGTCCTCATAATACTAGTGCAGTTGAAATCAGCTTCTTCATATATCAAAGGCAACATAGCATTTGCCAGACTAATTAAATTCAACTTTACCAGTTAATACATACAAAGGTGCAACAATTTTTGAAAAGTTTTCAATAAATCTGCGGTAGTACCCTACATATCCAATGAAACTACATACCTCAGTTTGGGTGCTAGGTGTGGGTAGTGCAAGAATTACCTCTAATTTTGTTGGATCTACCTGTATTCCTACCACAAAGATGTAGTGTCCCAAAACCACACCTTCGGTCATCATCATGTGACACTTTGCATTGCTTAAGCATAACTTGGTGGCAATGCATCGTTCAAGTACCTTTTCCAGATTTCGCAAGCCTTGCTCAAAATCACTTCCATAAGGGGTGAAATTGTCCATATTAGTTTCAAGTCTTTCGTTGATCAAATCAGAAAAATAGCTCAATATTTCTCTCTAAAATGTGGCTAGGGAATTGCATAAACCAAAGGGTAAAACTCTGTATGCGAATGTACCCCAAGGGCAGGAAACATGGTTTTGTCCTGGTCTTCAGGGGCGATCTAGATCTGATTATAGTCATTGAAGCCATCGAGAAAGGAAAACAATTGTTTCCTGCTTAGGTGTCGAGAACTTGATCAATGAACAGAAGAGGGAAATGGTCCTTCTAGGTGGCTTTATTCAGTTCTCTGTAGTCCATGGATATTCTCAATTTCCCATTTTTCTTGGGAATGAGTACCAACAAGGAGACCCACTGGCTATCTGAGATAGGATAAATAAAATTTACATCCAACAACTTTTGCAGTTCCTCTTTCACAATATCTCTGAGGTGATGATTCAACCTTCTCAGGGGTTGTCGAATGGTGCGAGCATCCTTCTAAATGTAGATATGATGGGTACACAACTGGGGATCTATAAATTTCATGTTTGTGTATTCCTAGGCAAAAGATTTTTTTATATTTCTGAAGTACTTGAATAAGCCTTTGTTGTTGATGACTCTCCAAGTTACCGTTAATGTTAAGTGTTTTACATGGTTCAATCTCAATTGGCCCGCTGTTATAAACAACAGTCGTGGGTATATGCTGATCATCTGCGTCCCTCGAAGGATCTCCCTGTGATTCATTATCGAGAATGGATTTTAATACTTTGCATGTCATATTATTCATGAAACTGACCGATTAATGAAGTTTTTAATCACATCATCCTCCCTCTGATTCTTATATTCAAGAGCTTCTTCCAGTGTGAGAGGAGAGCGTATGTTTTCTTCTAGGTATCTAGGTGGGTGTAACTGAGTATTTACAATTGGTAGACTTGGTTTAGCTGGGGGGATACAAAACAAGATTCTTCACAACATTTCCTTGTGTAATAGTCATTCTCCTTGCACGACATCCTATATAAGCATTTGCTATTTCTAACCAAGGTCAACCCAATATCAAAGGATGTCCATATAGCCTTCTTCTTGGGTTGATGACTAGAAAGTTCACAAGATATTCCCAGGAATTGCCAGAAGCAGTCACATCCTGTAAGGTTCCTTCAGGTTAACTATTGATCTGTTGGCAAGTTATAATGAGGTTGAGGTGGGTTCCAAAGCTGTAATGCCCAGAACCCTGCAGGTTTCAGTAGTCAAAATATTAATGGTTTCTCTAAGATCTACTAGTGTGTTTGGAAAGGTGCAACCTTGTATCTGAAAAGGTTACTATAGGATTCCCTAGGTCTTCATATTTAATTAATGCTTTCTTACCCAGAAGTAGGTCAGATAAAGTTCCTACCACATGCACTGTTGGTGGGTTTTTAAATTTCCTCCCATGCTTCTTCCCACATAATTCCTTAATTGTTTTTGCATAAATCGAAATGTCTTGTATAGCCTGGAGGAGAGAAATATTTATACACAAAATTTTCAATTCGCCTAAGATATCAAAATCAAGATAGACAAAAGGTTTAGCTATTGATAATCTCTCGGGGAATGGGGGAGATAAAATTAGAATTTTATCGGAATTCTGCTGCTCGACTGTGTCTTCTCCCTATTTTATTTCTGTAACAATCACAATTGAAGGATTTATTGCGGGTTGTTTTTCATTTTTAGTTTCTTTATTTTCTTCTATGGAAATAATGTGCCTTGACCTTAGCCGAAGATCATTGCATTCTACTAGTTTTGTGTCATTATCCTAATTCTCAAGGATTTGTACATATTGGATCGAGCTATTATTATTAGGATTTGGATTTGGTTGAGCTGGCAATTGGGGGCACACTAAAGGCTGAGTATTCTGAAATGGACCAGGCAATGTGGGCTGAGATTGAGAACATGCTCCCATGGGTAAATTGTTCATCCCCATAGGGTGCTTCCAATTTTGAGGCCAATTTGCATTCTGTGACGTGGAAGCAACCCACTGTGAAGGGTAAGGATTACTCGCTGAATTTTGCCAGAAGGGGGTAGAGCACTGTGGATTTGGCCAGCTTGCTCTTGGGAAGGGTTGGTTTGGCCAGATGACATGGAATACTATTGGGATTTCCAGGCAGAGAAAGGTGGTTGACCTTGCCATGTTGTTCTAGGATTTTTTTTGCTGATTATATTGCATAGGAAAGAACAAAGACAGGTCTTGTGGCATACCTGAGGGTCGTGCTTGCCATTTTCGATGTTTTTCCATTAAGTATGCTAGCTTTGTTCCTTCTTCAGCTTCTTTGAACATTGCTTTTAATCCAAGAAGTGATGGACATTGATCCATCGCATGGCCCTTGGTGCATACAGAGCACGTATGAATCATGTCCAAAGGACATTCTCTTTGACTGTCCTTCTTTCGGCAGCATGGGAAGAATATAGCTAGCATTTGTTCTACCTCAGATTATCTTTGTCTAGCATGTAAGATGTTTAACTGTGTAGTCAGCGTGCATAAGATATCTATCCTAAAATCTTCCAAAAGGTTGACAATCTCTATTTCCATCATGCCTCTGCTAGGAGGTATGCTTCCTCTAGTCATGGAGTCTCGGCTTCCTAGCCCGATGCATGTGCTACCCCGCGAACACCTGATACACAATCAAACAATTTCATCATAGTTTTCTTGATAAATGTCACCTTTCCCCGTCAAATTTAAAGTTTCCACCCATTCTTCTCTCATCCCCTTTATTAAAATGGCTTTCAAGACTTCTTTTGGTAATCTGGAGTGGGGGGATATCTGCAAAATATACTGAAACCGTTCAACGTATCCCTCTAAAGTTTCATTATCCTTCGCAAACATTTTGAAGATTTTATCTTTTAGATCCCTAGTCCTATAGTAGTCCCGGTATTTTATGAGAAAAGCATTTTTCATGTCATCCTAGGAGTTAATGGTACTTCCACCCAAGCCCATAAACCATCGCCAAGTTGCTCCCTTTAAGGTGGAGGGAAACAACTTCAATTTTTTAGGACCAGTGGTGTAATCATAGTTTCTGCATAGGACATCAAACTAAAATAAAAAATCATTTGAATCCTCTGAGGTCATCCCGTGAAAGGTTGGGATATTTTGTAAAGTAATAACTTTCATCGGGGCATTGGCTACTGGGTCGACGATGGGATATTCCAATGTCAAGGTCTGATGTTCAAGTGGTTGATTCACCATTCGGTTGAAGATGTGCCAATAATATTTAGGGATTTCCTGGTTAGGGGGTGTTATCTACGTGGATGGAGTATTCAAAATTCGAAGGGGCTTTACTGCACCACTCATATTTGGGATATCATGTACTTATTTTTCATCCAGGATCATAGGAGACCCTAATTCAGATGGTTGTGGATCTACATTAGCAGCTCCACTAGTTTCGTCCTCTCCTTCTCTCAAATTACACGATTTTTCCTCGTGTGAAGGACCATAGTATTGATTATTTGTATTTTGGAAACTTTGCTCAGATTCTTCAATTTTGCTATGGATCTCCACATAAGCTACAGTTGGTGATTCTGTTGCTCGAGGGATCAAAGTAGATCCCTTTCTAGATGTTGTCTGGGGTCCTACTAACCCCTGATATTTAGTGCTCCAAATGATTTCGTCTATAAAGGTTGGTCTCCCAAGGGTCATCAATCCCTTGGCTTTGGTGGTTTTTGGTAGCGATTATGATCTATTGGTATCTTTTTTCTCCTAGTCATTCATTCCTACACAACCTCTGTGTATTCACTCCCTCCCCTCCCCACTCTGCCCTGCCCGCCCCACCTGCGACCCTTTGGCCAGGGGCCTGGGTGGGGAGCACGGAGCGGG
>APFE030408116.1:56695-86016 GCA_000404065.3 Pinus taeda
ACACTTAATAAATTAGAAAATTTAAAGTGTAAAAGATAATCCCTCTAAACAAAAAGGGTTGATGCTCATCAACACTTTTCAAAATCAAGATGAAAATCACTAACAAAAAAAAAATGTTCACACTTGATACATAAAAAAAAATTAAAGTGTCAAAAATAAGCCCTCTAAAAAAATGTGTTGATATTGCATCATCACTTTTCAAAATCGGCATGAAAATCATTAACATTTAAAAAAAATGTTCATACTCGATAGATAAAAAAATTTGAAGTGAAAAAAATATGCTCCAAAAAAAAGGTCTATTCTGAATCACCATTCTTCGAAATCGAGTGGTTTTTTGCTACCTCAAAAAAACGGGTACTAAGTAATTTTTCATTTGATCGGTAACTATGTTTCTATATATAGGAGTCTAAGGGATCACAATATAATCAGAGCCTACATAACAATAATATTATAAGGGCACAACAATAACAATATTGGGATTTTATGGGTGCAATAATAATAATATGGGGATTGCATGGGCACAACAATACAATAAGGGGGTTGTACTAATAACAACAAGGGGCTACACTAGTAGTATAGAGACTTAACAAATGCTTCCACTACCGATATTGGAGTTGTATTAATGCAGGAAGGTAGAGCATTGTCTTTCACCAACCACTAACTCAGTGGAAAACATCTGGGTCAATCTACTTATGAGAGAAATTATGGCCATCTTACATGTAGTAGACACCTAGTAGCCATACTTGTTGGGGCAACGTTTCCAAATCTGCATGGACCATTAAAGCCTAAAATATTTATCTAGAGCAACATTTATCATCGCCATAACAAAATTAATGGCTTGCCAAAATGTTGGGATATGATTATGAGATAATTTAGAAGAAAGGGCGTCACAATGTAGTAGTTGATGTTTTATCGCGCCAATTTAAGGATGAGAGCACCCTGCTATCAATCTCTCTACCCATACCAGATTGGATTGAATAGGCTCGCAAGAAATTGTTCTCCCACCCCTTTCTTTACCAACTCATTAATAACTTGAGAGAAGATCTTAATTCCTCACCTAACTACTCTTGGAAGGATGAGATTCTTCGCTACAAAGATTGAGTAGTTATATCACCAACATCCACCCTCAAAACCCACATCTTGGATGAGCACACTCATCTTCAATTGCATGACATTCAATTTTTTAGAAGACTATTGCTCACACATGTTGTTATTTCTTTTGGACTAGAATGAAAGACAACATTCTTAATTTTGTAGTTGAATGTGATGTGTGCCAATGCAACAAAGGGGAAGCAATCAAGTTACCAGGAACCTTACAATGATTGCCACTCGCTGTGTCTCTCTGGATGGATGTTTCCATGGATTTCATCACTAGTCTCCCAAAGTCAGGAAACAAATCAATGATCATGTTGGTCTAGATAGACTTTCTAAATATAATCATTTTTGTGCTCTACCACACCCATTCACCCCCGCTTTGGTGGCTCAATTTTTCTTGGACCAGATCTTCAAACTACATGGGATGCCAACTTCCATTGAGTCTAATCACGACCCCACTTTCACTAGCAAATTTTGGTAGGAAGTTTTCAAGCTACAGGGCACGCAAATCCAACTAAGTATCGCCTATCATCCTCAAATCGACGATCAAATGGAAGTAGTCAACAAATGTTTGGAGACATATCTAAGGTGCTTCACTTCAGAAAAGCAACATCAATGGATACAATGGCTACCTTTAGCTTAATGGTGGTATAATACTAACTATCATGATACCACCAAGATGACTCCATATGAGGCAGTGTATGGCTAACTCTCACGTTCACCTATTTTTTATATCCCTAGGTGTTCTAAAGTACAGACAATTGATCAACTCCTACAAAAGCATGTTGTCATGATAGCTCATCTCAAAGATAATATACATCAAGCTCAAAACTAAATGAAGCAACAAGCAGACCAACATCATTCTAAACACACATTTCAAGAAGGGGATCAGGTATGTTGGAAATATTAAGAGGGGGGTGAATCAATATTTCTTTTCAATTGTTTTTATTACCAGTTTAGATTCTTTACAATTTTAATTAAAAAAATGATTTTATTAAATATAGAAAAAGATTGAATACAATATCTGATGAGTTTTTCCAAGCACCAACTTGGACTTTGATGAGGCTCTAACATCTAGGGCTCCAACCCTGTCTTACCAAGGCACCAACCTTGAATTTAGGAGCACCAATCCCTCCAATTTTGAGGCACCAACCCTATAGATTTGCTCTCTCAAGAAATTTTTGATTGTATTATACTACTTCCAAGAACTTCTTTACAAAAACCCTATATTTGTAGTCTTTACAACAAGACAATGTCTATGCTATGGCTTCAATTTGGGGTCTGATTCTTCCTTGATGAATCAGGTCAAAAGACTGTCCTACTGCTCTATCTTCAGTTTCCTTCTTCGCTCGACCTTCGGCATCTGCTACACCTTCTACGTCTTCTCGATCTTCGACTTCTCGACCTTCAGCTTCTTCTGTCTCTTCAAGTTCACGAGTTGTGAACTTTCCTTATGCTCTATTTTTATGCTCAAGATCGATGCTCAGAAGTGAAGCGCTTTAACTCGTTTTAATATGAATTTCACCAATACTCAAAAGACACGTTAATTTGGAAGGAGAGGCCGACTTATGTATATTCATCCAATTACTCATAAACTAGTTATATTTATGGAGGATTTCATAGGAGAGACTGTACCCAAGGAGGTCCCACATCCACGTCATCAATTGCAATCGAAACTTTCGGAGGTTCGCAGTCGCAACTCTTAACATCACCTATATTCACACTGTCGATGAAACAAACGCTATATAATATTAAACCATCGCCAATAGATTCGTCGAGTCCACAGCTAATATCGTAGTCTGCGGTCGGGTTCACAAGTCTTATCACAATCAACGGTCAAGCGGTGACAACCCTTATGATTTGCGTAACTTTCCAATAGCTGGATTCGATACTACATAAAGGTATATTCTATGGAGCTATCAGGTCCACATATTATATCGCAATTGGCGTTTTGACATCCCTTTGAAACTTGCAATTACTGTGGATGCGATATTTCATTAAGTCATGCTATAATGGTACATCGGGTCCACAATGTTATTGCAATCGAAGGATTTGGATATACATCGCTTATGATTTGTGATATGAACATTCCAATAGGCGGACACGATATTTCATTAAGGTGTAATATAATGGTCCAATGGGTCTGAATATCGCAATCGGGGGTTTGAGCAGTGTTTACATAACTTAATATAATAGATCCATCGATAATATTTCCGCCGATATTATATATTGTCGAAAGGGTTCCCATGGTTTATTACTTGTGATAGATCTGTATTATCTTGGCTCGTCGCTCCTGTGGTTTCCCTTTACTTATTTGACTTCCGATACACTACTCTGATAGCTCTTCTTTGATGGCTTCCGATGAACTCTTCCTGCTTCTGTTGCTTCACAGATTTTCTTTGCTTGACTTGACATCATTATTTACTATCCAGAATATTGCCATATTGACAACAATGACAATCTAGATCAACAATCTCTGCCTTTCTCATTGGTGGCAATATTCTTCTTCTCTCCCCCTTTGACATCAATGGCAAAGAAGTGCACAAGGACTCCCCCTGTCGCACTGCTCCCTTTGTCATGTGGCATCGTAAGAATTGGTTTAGTGTGATGCTAAAGAAATAACCCCCATCTTTTGACGGAGATGTTCAAATGCTTCTCAAGGAAGAGCTTTGGTGAAAATATCTACAATCTGTTCCTTGGTATTGATATATTCCAACTTGATGTTTTGTTTAGCCACTTGTTCACGAGAAACTGAGACTTGATTGGTGTATGTTTGGTTTTTGAGTGCATCACTAGATTTTTTATGAGACTGATAGCACCTGTGTTATCATAATGGATGGTGATTAGTTGTTTAGTTTGTATGTTGACATCCTTCAAAGCTTCCTTCATCCATAGTATTTTTGTACAACAGTCAGTTGCAGCTATATATTCGGCTTCAACTGTAGAGAGAGATACAAATGATTTTTTTTGCTAAGCCAAGCTTCCAGGCAATCTCCCATAAAAAATGCATTTCCACTGGTGCTTTTACAATAATCCATGCTTACAACCCAATCAGCATTGGTATAAGTTGTCACTATAGTATTCGTGCTTTTGGGATACCAAAGACTAAAGTCAAGGGTTCCTTTCAAGTATCTGAGAATTATTTTCACCGCGAACATGTGGGATTTCTTAGGATTTGATTGAAATCTTCCCACCATTCCCAATGCTTTCATAATGCTGGGCCTTGTAATAGTTAAGTATAAGAGAGATCCAATTATTGACCTATAAAGAGTTGCATCTACTAGGGGGGAATCATCATCTTTGCTTAGTTTTCAGTTTGTGGTCGTCGGTGTGCTCACAGGTGCACATTCTTCCATTCCATATTTTTTAAGCATATCTTTGACATGTTTTGTTTGAGAGATAAATATGCCTACTGTGGTTTTTGATACTCGTATTCCAAGGAAGTAGGATAGCTCACCAATCATTGACAATTCGAATTCTTTTGACATATTTTGAGAAAATTCATGGCTCATTTCATCATCATTGCTAGCAAAATTGAATCATCAACATATACAAGCGCGATTAGTAATTTATCCTCATCCATCTTCATGTAGATATTACTTCCTACCACTCCCTTTTTGAAGTTTTGTTGTTGTAAATAGTGATCCAATCTTGCATACCACACTCTAGGAGCTTGTTTCAAACCATATAATGCCTTTTTCATCTTATATGCAAAGTCTTTTCCTTCTGCTAGATCAAAAACTTCTGGTTGCTCCATGTAGACTTCTTCCTTGAGTTCCCCATTCAAAAAAGTTGATTTTATGTCCATTTGATAGACCTTGAATCCTTTTGAGCATGCAAATGCCAAGAACATCCTCATAGTTTCCATACGAGCTACCAGTGCAAAGATTTCTTCAAAATCAATTCCTTCAATTTGTGAATAACCTTTACAGACAAGTCTTGCCTTATTTTTGATGATTTGTTCATCTTCATTCATTTTGTTTTTGAACACCCACTTCCAATTAAATTTTAATCCTTTGGACGAGGTACTAGCTCCCTTGTCTCATTTTTCTCGATTTGAGACATTTCTTCTTCCATGGCTTCCACCCAATGAGGATCCTTACTTGCTTGAGCAAAAGTTTCAGGTTCTATCATAGATAATAGAGAAACATTGTTTCTCTTTGGTGTACTTGTCATCCTTCTTTGGGTTTGTATTCCTTCATCTACATTGCCAATAATCTTCTCTTCCGGGTGATTCTTTTGGAGGAATTTCACTTTTAAAGGAGTTTGAGATGATTCTTTTTGTTTTTGTTTTTCTTAATCGTTTTCTTCTTTTTCAGGTTCTTCTTCACTTTCTTCAATAAAGGGTTCAACTTCATGATCTTCAGTTTTCTTTTCTAGAAGTTCTTCATCAATATTCACATCAATACTTTCCACTATTTTCCATAGTCGATTATTGTAGCATTTGTAAGCTTTTCTTCTAGTAGAATATCCAAGAAATATTCCTTCGTCAACCCGAGAATCAAATTTTCCTAGTGAGTCATCATTGATCTTTATGAATCATTTTCATCCTTTCCATAATTCATAAGGATTCTTCTCATTATTTGGTCTTAGTTGAGTTTGATTCAAGGTATAAACTATTGCCCTGACTGCTTCCTTCCAAAATTTTGGCTACAAGTCAGGTGCTAGTAACATAGTTATGTCCATTTCTTGAATAGTTTGGTTTCTCCTTTCAACTACGCCATTTTTCTTAGGTTTTCTAGGAGCGGAGAGTTGTCTTTTGATTCCATGTTATTTACAAAATTCATCAAATTATTTTGATGTGAATTCTCCTTCTCTATCCATTCTAAGACATTTAATTTTGGAATCCTTTTCATTTTCTACAAGAGATTTAAGATTCTTAAAACATTCAAATGATTCAAATTTATATTTTATGAAATATGCCCACATCATTCTAGTATAGTCATCAACAAATAAAGAAAAGCACCTTTCTCCTTGGAATGTTGGAGTTTTGGTTAGCCCACATAAATATGCATGAATGATATCTAGAGGTTTTGATGTGGAGAACTCCTTAGTCTTATGGCTGGTTCTAGTTTGCTTGCCATGTTGACATGGGCCACATACAGCTTGATCTAGTTTGGAAATTTTTGGAATGTCCCTTACTGCATTGATTTTGCTGATATTGATCAATTTATCAAAACTTCTATGCCCCAGTCGTTTATGCCACAACCAACTTTCACCTGTTTGACTTAGATAACATTTATCTTCTTGACTTTTGTTCAGAATGTAGATGTTATGTAATGTTCTAAGTCCTTTCACCACAAGTTCTCGTGACGAAGAGTTCCTTATTTCACAATTTTTAGTGTTGAAGACAACATTCTGTCCTTGATCACAAATTTTTTTAGCACTCAAGATATTGTGTTTGAGCCCATCTACCAGCAAAGCATTTTGAGCCTTTCCTTTTCCATTAATAAGGGTAACAGTTCCTTTTCCAGAAATTTTGGCAAACCCACTCCCAAAGGATACATTTCCTTTCTTTTTGTTTAATGGGACAAACTTCCTTTTGTCACCTGTCATATGTCTGGAGCACCCACTATCCAGAAACCAAAGATTTTCCTCATTGTGAGCACACAAAGCTAGACCACATTTATGCATATTGGGATCTTCATCTTTTGATTCTCTACTTTTGAGGGGGAAATTGTGTTCGCTATGTCCATTATCATTACATAATGAGAAAATTGGATCAAATTTGGCCAAAGGATCAAATGAATTGAAAGTCTTTATTTTTCCTTTCCCTTCAAGACTACATGGTTTGTTTGTCTAATTCTTCAATCATACAGCTTCATTCTTACGAGCCATGCAATGTTTAGCTTGATGAACAAACTTTTTACAATAATAACATTGTCCAAGAAAGATAGTTTGGTACTTGTTATAATAGCCATGATTTGAATAAACCTTCTTCCTTGGAGTTTCTCTTTCTTCAATCTTTGGATTTGAGTCAAGGTTTTGATGAGATGATTTTTCTTCTTTTGGATTGTTCCAAAGTACGTCAGCATAGCTTCTTGTATTATCCTTGGCACTTGATGAAAAACCGATCCCGAACTTGTCACTTTAAGATTTTTGAGTGTTGAGAATGTGATCAAGTGTTTGAGAACTTTTCCAAATTCTTTTGATTTGTTCCATTTCCTTTTTGAGAGATACTATTTCAGTTTCATGTCTTTCACATATACTGTCCTCCCTTCTTTTAGCTTCATCTTTGTTTGTTTTAAGAGAGATAACCTTCTTTCATAACTACTCATTTTCTTCAATGGTACTTATCAGTAATTCATTTGTATCTTCTTCGTTTTCCTGTGTTGGTTCATCATCTTCAGTGAATGCCATAAATAGTACTTCCTTGCTTCCTGCATAGTCATTCTCTTCACCTGATTCATCATTACTTTCTTTGTGATCGAAGATACCTTTGAGTGGTTTCTTCTTGATGACCACATTCATCTTCATCAGACTCATCCTGTTTAGAGAGGAAATTCTTCTTATTAAATCCCTTATTTTTTTATATCCTTCCTTCCTCATTATCAACGTCATGCTTATGAGGACATTTTGCAACGTAATGACCTATTCTTCCATAGTTGAAACAAATAAGAGGATTATTACCTTTTAGCTTGGATCCTTTCTTTGGTCTTCGTACAAATTTCACCAATTCGGATTGAACATCGGAGTCATCACCGCTGGTATTCCATCCTTTTCCCTTTTTTGATTTTGAGGCTTGAATGATGCATCTTTGGAACTTGGGATTCCTTTTCTCATCTCATAGGCAGTGAGAATTCCATGAATTTCATCCATTTTGAGAGTGTCTAGTTCCTTCATTTCTTCTATAGCACTTATTTTGGAATCAAATCTATCTGTGAGAGATCTTAAGACCCTTTGAACAACCATGCTTTCTTCAATATTTTCTCCCAATCCTTTAAGAGTTTTGACTACTTCACCCACTAGGAGGAAATATGATGCAATATCTTCTTCATCATTCATTTCCAGAGTTTTGAACTGCCTCCTATGAGTTTGAAGCTTTTCCCTCCTAACCTTGGAGTTCACATCATATAAGCTAACCAATTTATCCCATACTCCTTTCGCCGAGTCACAATTCAAGAATTTCGTAAACTCAGATTAGTAATTCCACTGGTAATGGAATTTAGAGCTTTGGAATTGATAATGTATGCTTTCCTTTCATCTTGATCAGTAGGAAGAGTTGGAGGGGCATTATACCCATTGAGAACAACATACCAAACTTCAGGTCCAAGGGACATTAAGGAGTAAGACATTCTCTTTTTCCAAAAACAAAAATTAGTACCATCAAACAAGGGAAGCCTTCTTGCTATTATTTCTTGGTTCTTCATTGTAAGTTAAGAATCCTTCTTCTAGATGTTAGACTGATTCTGAAGAACTTGACTCTGATACCAATTGTTGAAAATGCTAAGAGGGGGCTGAATCGGTATTTGTTTTCAATTGTTATTATTACCAGTTTAGATTCTTTACAATTTTAATCAAGGAAATGATTTTATTAAATATAGAAAAAGATTGAATACAATATCTAATGAGCTTTTCCAAGCAACAACTTGGACTTTGATGAGGTTCCAACCTCTAGGGCTCCAACCCTATCTTACCAAGGCACTAACCTTGAATTTATGAGCACCAAATTCAAGGACACGAATCCTTCTAATTCCGAGGCACCAACCCCAAGGGCTCCTACCCTATAGATTTACTCTGTCAAGAAATGTTTTGATTGTATTATACTTCTTCCAAGAACTTATTTACAAAAACCTTGTCTTTGTAGTCTTTGAAGCAGGACGTTGTCTGCGTTATGGCTTCACTTCAGGGTCTGATTCTTCCTTGATGAATCAGGTCAAAAGATTTTCCTACCGCTCTATCTTCAGTTTCTTCCTTTGCTTGGCCTTCGTCTTCTACTACACTTTCTGCATCTTCTCGACCTTCGACTTCTCGACCTACAGCTTCTTCTGTCTCTTCAAGTTCACGAGTTGTGAACTTTCCTTATGCTTTGTTTTTATGCCCGAGACCGATGCTAAGAAGTGAAGCGTTTTAACTCATTTTTTTACGAGTTTCACCAATACTCAAAAGACACATTCATTTGGAAGGAGAGGTTGACTTATGGATATTCATCCAATTACTCATAAACTTGTTTTATTTACAAAGGATTTCTTAGGAGAGATCGTACCCAAGGAGGTCCCACATCCATGTCATCAATCGCAATCGCAACTTTCGGAGGTCCGTAATCGCAACTCTTAACATCATCGATATTCACACTGTCGGTGAAACAGACGCGATATAATATTAAACCATCTTCAATAGATCTGTCAAGTCCACATCTAATATCGTAGTCGGCGGTCGGGTTCACAAGTCTTATCACGATCAGCAGTGCGATGGTGACAACCCTTATGATCTTTGTAACTTCCCCGATACCTGAACGCGATACTACATAAAGGTATATTCTATGGAGCTATTGGGTAGGCATATTATATCGCAATCAACGTTTTGACATCCCTTTGAAACTTGTGATTACTGCGGATGTGATATTTCATTAAGTCATGCTATAATGGTGCAGCATGTTGGGTTGTGTTATATTCTTTCCACGATTAGCCCACGTAGTTAACCGGGGGGTTCGAGGGGGGTGGAGCCCCCCGTTCGTTGTGCTGATTGCATAGCAGGGGGGTCACAGGGGGTTAAAGGTGTGCAAGTAACCCCACTCTATGGGGTCCGAGGCAACGCCCTAGAAAATTTTGGTTTTGGAACCTAAGTTAGGTTGAACGGACCCACCTATGGTTTTGTGCATGATTTTCGCACATGTTTTTGGACACGATGGTTTTTAGTCCATGGTATTAGATGCTTCGGCATGTATAAATATGTATTATAACATTGAAAGAAGCATAATGAAAAATCAAGCTGGTAGTCTTGGTTTTGGGATCCAGGGGAAAATCTCTGTGTATATGTGTTTTATGTGTTATGCTCTCGCATTGTTTATTTTATGTGTTTTAGAATTCGTATGCAGGTAATTTCTGTACAGGATTAAAACCTACATTTGGTATCGAAGTTGTTTTGGCTTCAAGGGGACGACTTTGTTGTTGAGGAGTTTCGCTCGGGCCTGTGGTAGACCCTGTTTAGTGGGAGATCTGCGAGATCGATTCTGGTGGTGAAAGAAGATGGCGAGCAGTGGGAAGATAGAGATCAAGAAATTTAATGGTTAGAGCTTTGAGTTGTGGAAACACAAGATGGAGGATTTGTTGGTGGATAAAGATCAGTGGATCGAGGTAGATCTGGGTACTAAACCAAGAGAAGTGTCCGATGAAGAATGGAAGAAGTTGGATCAGAAGGCAAAGAGCACAATACGATTGTGTGTCTCATATTTAGTATTGTTGAATGTATGAGGGGAAGCTACAACGAAAGCTTTGTGAAACAAGTTAGGGATTTGTACTAATCTAAGTCTATGGTGAATAAATTGTTTCGCCGGAAAAAGCTATATAACCTGAGGATGAAAGATGGAGACTCAGTGATAGAGCATCTGAATGCATTTAATACTGTGGTAACTCAGTTAGCATATGTTGATATTGAAATTTCAGAAGAAGATAAGTGCATCTATTTGGAGAGTTTCGCAGTAAGGAATTTGAAGAATTCTGTAAGAAGTGTGGTATAGCATGACAAAAGACTACTCCATATACACCTCGGCAAAATGGAGTTGCAGAAAGAATGAACAAGACATTGATGGAAAGGGCAAGAAGCATGCTCAATGGTGTCAGGTTAGGACAAGAATTCTGGGCAGAGGCGGTGGAAACAGCATGTTACCTGGTCAACAAATCACCTTCATCAGCGTTGGAGGATAAAACTCCACAAGAGGTATGGACTGGTAAGAAACCCTCTCTTTCACGTCTGAGGGTATTTGGATGTGATGCATATGTACATGTCCTAAAGGAGAAACGAACCAAGTTGGGTAGTAAATCTGAAAAGTGCATCTTTATTGGGTATAAGGATGGTTTAAAGGGTTATAAGCTTTGGAACCCAGTAACAAGGAGGTTGTGTACAGCCGAAATCTGGAAATCGGTGATTGTTGATAGCATGATGGATGGAGAATCCAAGGAACATAATACAAGAGCAATGAAAGCAATCTTGAATGGGCTACCTGATTCTATGAAGGCCAATTTTGAAAAATGTTCGTCAGCAAAAGGCATATGGGATAAAATTCATGATCTTCACTCAAAAGGAGCATTGAAAATGATCTATAGTCAAGAAAATGATGGAAAACAAGAAGGAAATGCAGAGCCAATCAAGGGAGGTGAAGATAAGAGTGATAACATCAAGGCTAAAGAAGACCTAGAAGATGAAGAGAATGAAAATTTTTTTGAAGATCTCCTCACTAAACTTATGGCTACCATGGAAGAGATTAACAATTTGAAAAAAGGAAAATAAGGAACTTAAGAAGAAAGTGCAAGTTGGTGACCACAACAAGACAAATAATGAAGTTGACCTTGTCAAGCTTCAAGTACAAGAAAGAGATGAGGAGCTCGCCAAGATTAAGGAAGAATTTCATCAAAGCAAGAGAAAGCATCATGAAGAAGTCATATCCATGAAAAATGAATTGAATAAGGCAAAGAAATGGGAAGATACCTTATCAAGCCACCTTGAACAAAGGCACAAAAGCTTGAACAAACTTGAAGTAGAGATTGGTCAATACAAGGAAGAGGTCTTCTCCCTTAGATCTCAACTAGAAGAAGCAAGGAAACAAGCACAAGGAGCTGAGAAGGTGATGGAAGCTTTGACATGCATAAAAGGACAAGCTGATGAAGCAGAAAAGGAGAGAAACACCATGATATGCCAACTAGAAGAAAAATATGAGGACATCACCAAGTTAAAATCAAAAATCACTTCGCTTAAGGCCCAATCATGTGAAGCAACCAAGATGAAGGAAGAAATGGAGATCATTCTATCAAAGAAGGATGAAGAATACAAGAAATGAAGGAAGAAATTGTTTTTATTTTCAAAGGAAGTTGACTTGCTGAATAAGAACTTGAAAAGTTCTCAAACCCTAGATGACATCCTAAGTCATCAAAGGTCTCCTCTCGATAAAGCAGGTCTTGGCTATGCAAGTGAATCCTCAAGAAAGAATGATGCAAACCCTAATGCTTCAAACAACAAGGATGCGAGGAAGCCTAGAAGAAATGTTGATGCTCCCAATTCCAGCAAAGGCAAGGAGAAGAGTCAAGACAACTATGGAAGAAACCTTCCTCTAAGAAGAAATGCAGATGGTGTCAAGGATGCAAGAAGAAATGGTTATCATCAAAGGATCCCAAGACAAAAAGACTTCAGAAGTACATTAAGGAAACCTTCTTCTCCCTAGTACCAAAGTATATTTCTTGGTTATTGCTATTCTTGTACAAATTTTGGGCACATGGAAAAAGACTACAAGGCATATCACAAAGATAATTATAATGTTCCCCGTAAATATCCGAGAAGCAATTTTGCAAGAAGTCATGAAATCTTATCCATGAACAACATAGAGTGCTTCAAGTGTCATAACATTAGACATATGGCACGTAATTGTAATTTGACTTGTGTACCTACTAAAGATAGAACTATGCCAGAAAAAAAAAAATTTACACAAGTATGGAGAAGGAAGCAAAAATAATCCGAAAAAAATCTTGAACTCTCTAGCCAACAACACATGTTGTTGACCTGATCTTCAACAATCTAATCATTTGATGGGGAAACTCTGCCAAAAGGAAGACCATGCATATAGTTAGGGGGAGCTTATGATGATTATGCATTCTTACAGAAGCCATTCGTGAATAAGTCTTATGAAATCCTTGATGACCTATATGGACAATCATTCTTTGATAGACAACATCTCAGGAAGACTCCTTGAAGAATATAATCCTTATTCATCCAATGGATTTGTAGGGTCCGAAGATTGTCTTACCATGACATCCCTTTTTGCCAATATTCCTCTCTTTTCCTATATATCTACCACCTAAATAAAGCCATATCCACCAAGTTTTGATGAAGGTATGCAATAATATGTCTTCTTATTCATGTTTGACTTTATACCCTATTGTTTTGTTAAAGAATGCAATTAGCTACCGAATCGTTATGTTTCCGTAGCTAATCCAGATTTCTGTAACTGCCCCCATTGTTTGCTAGGTTCAGAAGCTCCAATCAGCATCGAAGGATGTGGATGGATAGGGAATGGTTTCCTTGTGGATTCCTTCCTATCCCCTTGAAAATGTTTGTTAAGATAAGCATAGGAGATCACGGTCAAAGTCCAAGTCAATTGCAGGATTGTCGCCAAAACGAAATCCAAGTTCAATCGAAATCTTATCAATTTCCTTTCGGAATATCAAATTGAAGATTTAGCGATATAGTTTAGCTAAGATAAATATATTAGCCTTAAACTACTCATGTTGTTATGCCAAAGACCTGTTATAAAAGCTTATGTCCGCACTGTGATTTGGGTGCGCACTAGATGATGTAATTTTGAAACAGTGTGTGAATTTTGTTTACCAGCAATAGAATTGTGTTTGTGTGTATGTGTTGCATTGATTGAAGATTGTGAATTGATCTGTGGAGGGCCCCTACGAACAGTGATAGGTCTTAACCAATTGCAACTCGATTTCTTTTCATTTCTTGAATACTCTGTTTTGTGTGAAGATGCAGCGTAATGAATTCGTTAATGAATTGTTATTTGCCTAAGTACTTTCATTTGCTTCATACCTAGCTTAGTCTATCATTTGAATTGTTTTATACCTGGTAATGCATGGTTAATTCATTTTCTTATTATCTAGCATAGTTTAAGTGTGTTTATTTCATAGTATAGATGTTGTTTGAAATATCTTGTTTGAATGAAAATTGAATAAGTAAAAGTGTGAGAGTTTTCTCCTAAACAATTGAGTTCAAACAATATTTCTTCACAATTGATAGAATAGATTTATTTTTGCACTTAGTGAATTAGAAGTTGCAACATAAAGATTCAAGAACAAAAATATCAAAACAATCTAATACAAGTAAGATCATTCTCATATCATCCATAAACTTATTAGATAGAGATTAACTTCCAAGAAATTAGCTAATAAATCTAAAGATTGTAACTCCAATATAATTAACAAACACCACCTCCATATTAAGTTTAGATCCTAACAAATACATAATGACATATCGAATAACTTCTAACACATATTGTACCCCTGTACTTCAACAGTCTAGCACCTTGGTTGACAATTTAGGATTGACAATTCAAAGACGTTGAATTGGCCAAACAGGATTATTATTGAAGATCTCCTCCACATGATCATTAAAAGGTAATCTTTCATGAGGGGTGGTTGGTTCATCACATGAAGGAATTTAAGCACATCTATCATGGACCACATTGCCAAAAAGAAGAGCACCATGACATGGGGAGTACTTGGGCACCCCTTTTGCCATTGATGCCAAAGGGGGAGATAATGTTGAAAGGGAAGGAATATTGCCATCAATGACAAAGGGGGAGATTGTTAATCTAGGTTGTCATTGATGTCAATATGGCACTAGCCGAGATGGAAAATATTGTTAAGATGCATGGTTCCAAATGATGATGTCATAACTCTTGTTTCATAAGAATGTCATCAATTAATATGTTAAGTCACTAATGAAGAAGTCTTAAGAGGTGCCAAGTGCCAAGTATTTAGAAGCCCTTGATGACATATGGAGGACTACATTTGATGATATCATATTCTTGCTAAACGACCACAACTGATGATGGCACTTGATGAGGTCTTGATAAAATGGTTGGAGAGCATTTGATGGTTGGAAGATTATTTTGGAGTTATCCTAATGATGTTGCATTATGAATGCACTAGTATATCATGACATTGTTCATGTGTCATTCTACATGGATGTTGCACTCCTACATAATGACTCTATGATCCTATGATGACATTGATAACAATGAAAAAGCCACGTTGTCCCAAACGTTTTATTCATAAAATTTAAGGACAGTCACAAAGAAAAATTATTTTTGACACCCTGGAGGCATCCTTTGAAAATGGATCCTAGACCATCTTAAAGAGGATTTTTTCCTCTTTCTAACGAGCCTTTATTTTCCCCGAAACTCCCAATAGTTTGTGAGATATTGAATTTTTAAGTTAAGGAAATTATTCTTGGCAGTAAGCCGACCTACACTCAGTCATACAAGTCGGCCTCACTTCAAATAGACGAGTCCCTTCAGTTATAAACGAAATCTCTGTACATAGACGTGTAAACACTTCATTTTGATTAGCAATTCGAGCAATAATTACAAGATACGAAGTACAAGAGAAGACAAAAGGCCGGAGAACAAGGAGACTATTGTTTAGGATGAAAAAAAGGATAATTATGTTTGGGCATAAAATCTTGGTCAAAGCTGCCATATTTTCCGTGGTTGAAGCTATCATAGTTGTCGTGGTCGACACTGCCGTAGTTGCCATGGTCGAAGCTGTCATAGTTGTCGTGGTCGAAATTATCGTAGTTGCCGTGGTCGAAGCTGCCATAGTTATCATGGTTGAAACTGTCGTCGTTGTCATGGTCGAAGCTATTGTAGTTTCCATGGTCGAAGTTGTCGTAGTTGCCGTCGTTGAAGTTGTCATGGTTGAATTTGTCGTAGTTGTCATGGTTGAAGCTGTTGTGGTTGAAGTTGTCATGGTCGAAGTGTTGATTTATTTGGATTGAACAAATAGAGCTTGTTGAAGTCTTTTCTTGAGAACAGAATAGGGCAGAGTTGGAGAACTTTATGAAGCAGCATATTGAAGATTTGTGGAGATCATTGAAGCCATTATGAGGTGACCTTGAAGAAGTTTTGTTTGGGTAACATGAAGAGTAGTGGTGACACCTTCATGTGAAGAACAAGGTTGTCATTGATGATGTGATGTGGAGACTAAGTGAACGCGTAGCTTAAGATTGATAGGGCTTGTTGAAGAAAACATTGGGAGCTGTGAAGTATAACAAAACATACCTTGACAAAGTGAAGCTATAGGGTTTCAGCCCTTGGGGTTGGTGCCTAAAAATTGGCAAGGTTAGTGCCTTGGAAAGTCCAAGTTGGTGCTTGGCAAATATAGGATTGGTGTCCTTGGAGTAGGTGCTCCTAAACTCAAGGTTAGTGCCTTGGATAAGATAGGGTTGGAGCCTAGAGGATCGAAGTCCTCAAGAAACTAGGTCGGAGCCTAAACCAGATATAGGGTTGGTGCCTCAAAATTGACAAGGTTGGAGCCTTGGAAGTCCAAGTCAGTGCTTGGCAAATAAAGGTTGGAGCCTGGGAGATTGAAGATCGGTGCCTTCACCTAGGGTTGGAGCCCTACATATATTGTACTTGATTTATTGAAGAAATTAATAAAAGCATTTATTCTTATTGTTCATTTTGTGTTATAAATATAAGTGATCTAACTGGTAAAAGTAACAATTGAAAAGAAATACTAATTCACCCCCCTCTCAGTGTTTCCAACAACTTGGTCACATTATTTCAAAGGATGGTGTCAGAATAGATCCCAACAGAGTTGAAGCGATAATGAATATTGATCCTCCCAGGAACAAAAAAAAATCAGTGTTTCATTGGTAGGATCAATTTCCTGAGAAGATTCATTCCAAACTTGCCCAAGATATTGAGAGCAATCACAAACATGTTGAAGAAAGATACTGAGATAAAATGAAATAGTGAGGCTAAAAAATCTTTCAATGAAGTAAAGGTAGCTTTGACATGTGCTCCTATTTTAATTAGCCCTAATTTTACTAAAGATTTCATGATTTTCTTTTTTGCATCAGAACACACTATTGCACCAGTTTTCTTGCAAAAACACAAGGGTCATGAACAACCTATAACATTTTTCAGCCAAACTTTAAGAGATGCCTCCTTAAAGTACAATATCATGGAAAAACAAGTCTTTGCTTTAGTAAAGGCATTGAAAGACTTCAGAGTGTACATTCTACATTCCCACATAATTGCATTTGTTCCAAGTGTTGTAGTGAAAGATATCCTCACTCAAACTGATCTAGATGTGAAAAGGGGCAAATGGATCGCAGTAATTTTATAACATGACATTGAGATAAGGCATAATAAACTCATCAAAAGTCAGGGATTGGCTAAGCTAATGGCTGAGTCAAATTTCCATGCACTTGACATAAATTTTATAGTTGCACTTGATGAACATGAAGAGTTGACAACTCCACAGGTATCGAAAGTATTTGCTACCTCCATGGTATGCAGATAATCTCTATGTTTTACAAAATTTACAAGCTCCTCATGGTTTGACAAAGACCAAAGCTAGATTGCTCAAGTTAAAATTTGTGAAATTTTGCATTTTAGATCAGGCTATGTATTGGAAAGATAATAGAGGTATTTTGCTAAATTGTTTATTAACAGATGAAGTAGACAAAGTCATGGAAGACTTCTAGCAAGGGGACTATGGAGGACATTTACACTAGAAAGCCACAACCAACAAAATCCTGAGGGTTGGTTTCTATGGGCCTACCTTGTTTGTAGATGTTTATAACAGAGTTATAACATCTCACTAGTGCCAAACCTTTGAAGGAAGGAGAAAACTTGTGCCATTACCTTTAAAGCCCATTTTAGTGGAGGTTCATTTTCAACAATGGGGTTTAGATTTTATTGGAGAAATCCACCCAAGCTCTTCAGCTCAACATAAATGGATCCTCACTACTACTGACTACTTCACCAAATGGATTGAAGTCATTCCAACCAGACAAGTTATAGATTATGTCATAATTCAATTCTTAGAAGGTAATATGCTATCCAGATTTGGATGTCCAGATAAAATCATTACTAACAATGCAATTGCTTTTAAATCAATGTTAGCTCCCTATAATACTAGTGATTCCCTAATTACTATTGTCATTGTAGCCCTTCTTGTTATTGTTGGGCCCCTATTGTCCCCATATTGTTATCATAGAAGCCCACTATTGCTATTGTTGTGCCCTTATATTATTATTGTTATGTCGGCTTTGATTATATTGTGACCCCTTAGACTCCTATATATAGAAAGGAGGTTTTGTCATTTGCATCATCCAAGAATTATTCATTTGTGTAATGTAAACGAGGTTTCTCCCTCGAAGAGGCTGATTTTGAAGTTGTTGATCTATCTTTTTTTCTATTTTGTGAGCTGGTTACATAACATTTGGTATTAGAGCTTTGGATTCTAGGGTTTCGCTACTCCAAATAGGTCATCGTGGCATTTTCGCTATAACTTTTTTTCTACGACGTTTCAATTGCGGAAATTAACACCCATTTGAGCTGAAATCTCGATGAACTCGGAGTCTGAATTTCAGATATTTTCGAAAATAGGATCCAAGGAAGCTAGGGTTTTTGGAGACTCCTGAATTATATCTCAAATAGGTGACCTGGGGAAAATCATCATAACTTTCTCTCTGAGCATCAAGTTGAAATTTCGTAAAAGGTTACAAAAAGATGACGACCTGTAGTTTTCTGTATATCGATTTCAGGTCCTAATGTCAAAACAATGACACATGGAAATTTCGTACAAATTCATTCTACTGAACTAGTCTATAATCAGGTCAACGTGGGAGATTTGGCATAACTCTTCTTTCGAGAATCCCATCTTGATCAAATTTGCAGAGTTCGAAAGAGGACTCAGATGGCTACCCTAGAATGCAATTTTAGACCTTGAAGATCTGAAATAATAGAGATACAATAGGTTCAATATTGAGCTCACACAAAGTGAAAAAAGGTGCATAGTTTGTTTTAAATTTTGCATAAGTTCGGTTTGAAAAATTAGTTTGAAGAATTCGAAGGGCATAGTGAAGCATTATTATCATTAATTGATGCCCCACAAAAAGAAAATGGAAACACCTAGAAAGCAACATGAAATATTTACCATGCCTCATGAAGAAGAGGAAGAAATGCAACATGATATAACAAAATTATGAGACCAACAGCAACAAAATTCACTCACAAAAAGTAACAAAAGATAAGATGGATAGTTTAAAGAAAGGTGTGGAAGCTAAAATGGATGGCGTGGAAGCTAAGATGGATGGTTTAAAGAAAGACGTGGAAACTAAGATGGATGGTATAGAAGAAAAGCTTAAAGGCAACATGGAATATTTGAAGGCAGACATGGAAGCTAAGATGGATGGTATAGAAAAAAAAAAAACTTAAAAGCAACATGGAAGATTTGAAGACAAATTTGACAAATTTGCTACAACAAATGCTTACTAATGCCAAGGGTAGTAAAGGAAACTCATGAGGAGAGCAAAAGAAATGTTAATCATGATTTCATATACTTTAACAGTAGATTGAAGACCCATCATGTTCCAAAAATCGATATGAGGAAGTTTGATGGTAAGGATCCCATAACATGAATACTACAGATGGAGCAATATTTCGATCTCCATAATGTGCAAAACACACAAAAGGTATGCATTACAACTTTATATTTGGAAGCCAATCAGTTTGTATGGTATCGATGGCTTTGCTCTCACAAACATATTGTCACTTGGGCATTTTTTATGGAACAAATGATAGCACATTATGGGGATACAAAAAGCAACACCTTTTTTAACCAATTGATAAATATCAAACAAAAGGGTTCAATGATGGAGCACATTGAAGACCTCCAAAAATTGAATATAAGGGTAAAAGATATTCCAGAGGAACATAGGATTGATGTGTTCATAGGGATTTTAAAGCAAAATTATGGCGATAAGGAATCCTACAACTCAACTATAAAGATAGAAGTGTTGTTTCCCCTAGCCTTCCACAACCTACAAGGTTGACACCACAACAATTGGAAGAAAAAAAAGAGAAAAAGGGCTTTGTTACAGTTGTGATAACAAATACACTAAAGCTCATAAGTGCGCTGAGAAGAAATTATTTTACATAGATTGTGAAGACGAGGAAGAAAAGGAACAAGAAACATCAAAAGAACATGATATACACCAGGAACAAACCTTAGAGAAAGAAGAAATGAATTTTACCATATCTTGTAATGCATTGGCTGGAATTGCGACTCCTCAAACTATCTGTTATGAAACCAGCTCACAAAAAAATAGAAAAGATAGTTGAATGCCTTAGAATTCAGCCTCTTCGAGGGGGAAACCTCATTTACATTAAACAAATGAACAATTCTTGGATGATACAAATGAAAAGACCTCATTTCTATATATAGGAGTCTAAGGGGTCATAATACAATCAGAGCCAACATAACAATAATAATGTAAGGGCACAATAATAACAATAGTGGGCTTCTATGGGGCACAATAGTAATAATATGGGCACTGCATGGGTACATCAATATAATAAGTGGGTTGTACTAATAACAATAAGGGGTTACAATAGTAGTATAGGGGTCTCACAAGGAATCTCGTCTGTGAGCTTTAACGTTTGTTTCCATAATTGTCGGTTGTTCCTCCTCTAGTATGTTGTACATAGCCTCCCATGTAGAAGTTCCTCCCTCTTTGTTGCATGTGTTATCTGTAAATAGGGGAGTCATCTCTATCTTCTCAGAGTCTACAACCTTGCCTTTCTTCCCCATTGTTCTCAATGCTTTGCTCTGCGGGTTTTTCCTGAAATGAAGAAAAACAACTATGAGACACACAAAGATGAACGTAAAAATTAAATAATGCAAATAGCTTGTAAAGGTGGTAAAAGAAGCATTATTTGAATGCATGTAACAAGATATTGTATCAAGCTAAATGGATTTTCACACATAAATGCAATTATTTCCCACTAATGCCCACGAATGATTTGTTATCCCTTAGCTTTATTGCTCATAAATGTTTGCGTTATAAAAGAGGATGAAATCTTCTAGGGTGGCGAGCCTTTGTACTGCAATGATAGTGATTGTGCGATTTGCGAAGCAATATCGCACATTACAATATCACAAGATGTGCCTTTTAGCATTCTTACCTCGTGTTATGTTTCTGTGAGATGTGAGATGTGAGGCATTTGTTAGTTGTTTGACGTATTGCTAATCGCTAGGTTTATCCTATGGAATATACTTGACGGACTTGAAATATTTACTTTTAATATTCTAAGGTGTGGATGTGGGCACCAATCGCATTTCGTAATATCAGCTTGTGGAAAGTGCAAAGTGTTTGCTTGAATGCCCGAAATGCGATGCGATAAAAGTCAAAGGGTCATCGCAGTTTCTCATCTCACAAATTTCACTATATCATTTTTAAGAGAGAGTTCTGTATAAGTCATGATATGTGATGCGAGACTTGAGCCTAAAAAGCTTAAGGACTTTTGTTTTTGTCAGATTTTATGATAATTTAGACCATGGAGCCCTTATTTAATCATTTTACTTGATTTTGGAGGTTTTTTAGAAAGGTCCTTTGGTGGGTTTTAGATATGCTATATATGAAAAGGTAAGTCTTTAGTAGTTCCCAAAAAGGTTTTGATTGTCATATTTGCTTTATGAAAAAAAAAAGAACTGACTAAATGCTAAGTTTTGTTTTTTTGGATGAAACTTATTAAAGGGTCCCCATTTATAAATGTAACATTAACTACTATCATTAACAAATGGGGGGTTGTTGAATACCACAACAACTTGCAATATGAACTTTCATTTAACCAAATAATAGTTGTATTCATATGTGCAACCATTCCAATATAGCATTTACAACAATCTCTAAAATGATTTTAGAATTGTCACATGCTCAACAATTCAATCATTTTCAATTATATATCCCATAAATTAAAAGAAAACCATCATTACATTATGTATACATACATTATCATCACTCTAAAAAATCCATATTGAAATCAACTTTTATTTTAACAAATCAAAAATTAATCAAGACCTAGAGTTACATATTTACTATGTCCTTTAAAATACATACTTGAGAAGTCAACTCATTTTCCACTTTGTTTTGTAGAATAAAGAAATCACACCATTCACCTCCATATTCAACAAGTAGTATTCAATTATTGTGGAAGCATTGATATTCATTTCCTTTCATGGCATTTAGTCATATAAATGTTATGCTAGCATCCATCCCCTCAATGCTTTTAACATATGCATCACAAATATTTTAGAATTCTTTTTCAAAATGAAGGCTTCTTGTCTTTGTCTAACATCAACAATTCCTTGACTAATCATTTCAACCGAGGGAAGCAAAAAAAATTACACATGCATTATCAACACACAGTACAGAATGCATTTTTCAGATTTGAAGACCTTTTGGGTGGTAATCATGGCTTCATACACACAATGCAATTCTTGCATCTACTTCATACATTTCCACGAATTATGCATTTTTTCAGTGCATTATCAAATATAATTTTTATCTCGTAAGTTCATTATGACAACTTCATCCATGTGCTAAATCTTTGTGTTGGCAGTTCTCTACCTTCACCATAAGCTTTCGAGAACAATATCAATCATGCATTCAAGTGCAAATGTATCAACCACCTACCAACGAAGTTCCCGATAACCACATACCACCTTGAGCGTATGTGGCACTCCCACATCTTTGGCGGGTGGTTTAGGTATTTACTAAAACCGGTTAGCCAAACCCCTAAGAACCGCCAATCTCAGACTCCCACTACAAAGGCCCCCACCATGGTTTTCCATGCCAATCCACTGGTCTAAAATGTTGGTACGATCCCAACAGAGCGCCCAAGTGGTCAAGTGTGAACCAAGACCGTGTTCTCCTAATTTCAAACCTAATCACGAGTTTAGCAACTCTAGTTTTCATGGTGCTATGATAGGCATGATTCTAACACATTGCAAAAGTATGAACTGGTGTGGAGGTTGCGAGACCCGTCCACATCATAACCAAACCCACCTGTGACTTGTGATCAATCGTTTAATTGGTTCGTTTATTTTCGTGCGGAAGGGTGTATACATAATCCATGGATTTGAGGGCTTAGTGCATGATCTGTATGGGCATACATTACCACCCTTTTTCACCTTTCAGACTCAGGCAGGCAGGTAAGCTCCACGACTGTTTCATGCGCAGGTGGGACTCAGGCGGGGAGAAGGCGACGTCAGTTGAAAATTCAAAGTTAGAGATGTGGCAGTTTCCTTCCTGGACATTTTAAATATGAAAACGAAATAAGTTTCTAGGACTATCTTGGACCCAATTATTCTGATGTGCTGGCAGTAGAGCTGGCGCAGGTGTTGGTGGAGGTGCTGGCGGTGGAGCAGGTGCAGGTGTTGGAGAAGGAGCTGGTGGTGGAGATGTTGGTGAAGGAGCTGGCGGTGGAGCGGGTGCAGGTCTTGGTAGAGGAGCTGGAGGAGGGTTTGGCAGAGGAGCCGGTGGTGGCGTAGGATGAGGATTCAGAGGAGGAGCTGGTGGTGGTGGAGGGCTCGAAAGCGGAGCCAGTGGTGCATTTGGAGGAGGTGCTGGTGGGGGTGTCAGCATTGGATTTGGACGTGGTTTTGGTGGTCGACTTGGTGTAGGCAGCAGTGTAGCGGGAGGATCTGGATTTGGCGGAGGTGCTGGTAGTTGTGCAGGCAGTGACGGCGAGCTCTCCTTCAAAACCTAGTAAGTTTTGAAATTACCTCACCTTAATTATTAATGGTATATCTTATTCAAAATGAGATTTAATTTTCAACATACAATTTTCTAAAATAAATAAATAGTTGATTTTCTCGTTCCTTTTAGTAAAAGAATGTTTTTCTCACTAAAACAAATTAAAATTTTGGATTAATTTGAGTTATCAGTCAGTTATGCAATTACATCAGGAAAGTGAAAATTTTATTTCATTGTGTTACAGGTTGGGAGATTCCGATTTGTAGAATATACATGCATTTTGTTGTTAGCATGTGATTTGCAACCATATATTTTGTTCTCAGTATAAATAAATTTTGTGTGAGCTTAATATCATAGAAATATCATATATATGGACCTACTAAATCATGGTGTCTATAAAGATCAGCCTAAAGAATGATTCAGATCATTATGTTTCAGAACTTTCCCTGCAAATATTCATGTTGGGATAAACTGTCCATTCAACTCAATATCTGGAAGGTGTTATGCTTATGCTCAGCTAATTTGTAATTGGCGATTCTAGATTCTCATAATGAAGTATGACAATTTTTTTCTACATATGCTATTTTTGTGTCTTTGTTATGCTTTTACTGAGTTGATTTGCATACTATTTTTGAGTTTGTATTATGCTTTTATTACGTTAATTTTCATATGTGGATTGTTTTTCTTGTTTTTTTATGTTTGATATGTAAATTATAGGGGAGAGATGTCTAATGTTGTGTAGGGATCAGTAAGTCAAACCAACAGAAATTAAGAGATATACAACCAATATTTAAATAAAAATAAATAATATTAATTAGAACTATGTTTTAATTTATGTCCAAAATTTCCCAAAACATTGACTGGGTCCACAACTGTCCATAAATAGTATCTTAATACTAAGAGTACAAATCATATTGATCCAACTAGAAAACAGATAAATCCTTCCAAAATGGTTTATTCAAAATGGTTTATTCCAAAAGTACAAAGTAGTAGTCACTTCAACCCCACTCATTAGATCTGAGGCTATGTATCCCAAATTAATATCCATACCTGCACATAATAAAAGTGAATGTATTTCACCCATAATTGTTGTGGTGTTCAACATTTAAAACCATCATGTTCAATAAATGACACCCAAACTAATAACTTCAATAAATGACACACAACCCATTCTATTTCTCATTAAAACACATCAAATCACATAGATCAACAAAAACCAAATTCTCATCCATTGGATCACATCCAAATCAATCTAGATCACACATTCAAAATGAAGTCAGTGCAATCCATGTCCATCCTTCCGAGTGCAATCCATGTCCATCCTTGCCACCAATTAAATTCAAGTGCAAAAAGCAATAAAAGAAGTTCAACCATTGTTGAAGTTGCATGTTTAGCATTCAAACTATTCACAAGCCCTCTAGACAATCCATCACAAAACATTTGATAGTATATTGAGGTTAGTTATTTCAATGACAACACATTTTTCTTACCGTTTTATTTTCATTTCTCACAATTTTATTTTAGTTTTCTTATAGTTTTATTTTCATGAAAATATATATATATTGTCTATTTTTCTGTGTTCTTAATCATTTTCAAGTTGATTGGAAAATATGACACAACCATAATGACTAGTATGGCTAGCTATAGATGAAAAAGAATAGAACTAGTGGAGCTAAACTTTAAATTGAACTGACAACTAAATATTCTAATCCTCAAACCACATATATTCATTTCTTCTTCTATTGAAAATAAATATTTCATTAAACTTTTTTCTTGAGTAAAAATAAGTCCAAAAATCAATGTGTGATACACAATCTAGATCAACATCTTAACCAAAAAAGGAACTAGGTGACAATTTTATAGTTGAAATTCCTCTTAGAGCTTCCTTCACGTCTGAAGAGTGTTAGCTATAGGAATAACAATAGTGTTGACATTAGATCTGTAAGTTGCCAAAGAAACCAAATGACAATTCAAGGATAGCCCCAACTTAAACAAGAAATGAAGAAGTTTATGAAGCATTATTGTCAACAATAAGTAGAGGGATATGCTCATAGTACCAGAAGAAGGTGGAAACCTAGGGAAAACTAGAAATGAAGAAGTCTATGAAGCATTACAGTCAACAATAAATAGATGGGTTTGCTCATATGACAAGAATATAGAAACCCAAATGATCTTTTGGGCAAATTCAATACTAAAAGCATGCAAATATGTGAGTAGAGACAAACATGATAATGATATCAAAAGGAATGAAAATGGCTTAGATGATAAGAATGCAGAAACCCAAATGATCTTTTCGGAAAATTCAATATTAAAAGCATGCAAATATGTGAGTAGAGGTTGACATGATAATGATATCAAAAGGAATGGAAACGATGCATCATTAAATCATTTGTCATGCAACCTAACAATAACTAACTTCAAGAAGATGGTAATGGAGGAGAAAAATAAGTTATGAATAGTATCCCATTTGAAGCAAAGTGTGAAAAGGCTTTAGTATATATCTTATGATGTAATTCATATATCTATGTAGGTTGGCATTTTTGTGGATTCTCTTGCATTGTCAAATATAGAGTTCTCTAGAAGAAAAATATAAATATGGTTCAGATCTTGGTACTTAGAGACCTAATGAAACTAAACAATATTGAAAAAATGAGGCTAAACAATTTAATTCAAATAACAGTCTATAAAAAATAACTAAACAAGATCAACACCTTAACCAGAAAGATCACTTTGTTTAGTTTAAATTTCTAGGATGTCTATGAGTGTCTCCAAAAGTGCCAGACTTTAAATGGAGACTTCACAGTTTTCAAAATTTAAGGATTAAATTCAATTGAAACAACAGTAAGCCAATGCACTTTATAGCTAGGTCCAAGAACACATCTAAGGCAACCCTTAGCAGCTGAACAACTTGCAAAATTACCATGACTTTCCAATCCAAACCTAGGATGTATGTGGTCACCACTTTCCAATCCAAACCTAGGATGTATGTGGTCACTATGAATAAAAATAATGACAAACATGAAGCTAAACAAATTAATTCAAACCACAGTAACTACTAGATCAACATCTTAACTAGAAAAGGAACTAGGTGTCACTTTTTATAGTTGAAATTACTCCTAGAGCTTCCTTTATGTCTAAAGAGTATTATCTATAGGAATAAAAACAGTATTGGCATTAGGTCTCTAAGTTGCCGAAGAACACAAATGAGAATTCAAGGATAGCCCCAAAGAAAAAAAACAATGCAGAAGTTTATGAAGCATTACAAGCAACAATAAGTAGAGGGGTATGCTCATAGTACCATAAGAAGGTGGAAACCTAAGGAAAAAAAGAAATTTAGAAGTTTATGAAGCATTACAATCGAGGGGTATGCTCATAGTACCATAAGAAGGTGGAAACGTGAGGAAAAAAAGAAATGAAGAAGTTTATGAAGCATTACAATCAACAATAGAAAGATGGGTCTGCTCAGATGACAAGAATATAGAAAACCAAATGATCTTTTGAGCAAAATCAATACTAAAAGCATGCAAATATGTGAGTAGAGGCAGACATGATAATGATATCAAAAGGAATGAAAATAGCTCAGATGAAAATAATGTAGAAACTCAAACGATCATTTGGGAAAATCCAATACTAAAAGCATGCCATTATGTCACTAGAGGCATACATGATAATGATATCAAAAGGAATGAAAATGGTGCATCAATGAATCATCTGTCATGCAACATAAAAATAAACTAACTGCAAGAAGAAGGTAATGGAGGATAAAATTAAGTTATGAACAGGATCCCATTTGAATCAAAGTGTCAAAAAGGATTTCGTATATATCTTATGATGTAATTCATATATCTATGTAGGTTGGAATTTTTTGTGGATACTCTTGCATTGTTCTTGTCTCGAAGAAAAAATATAAATATTGTTCAGATCTTGGTACTTAGACCCCTAATGAAACTAAACACTATTGAAAAACATGAGGTTAAACATTTTAATTCAAATAAAGATTTATAAAAAATGAACTAAACCAGATCAACACCTTAACGAGAAATATCACTTTGTTCAGTTGAATTTCCTAGGATGTGTGTGAGTGTCTCCAAAAGTGTTAGACTTTAAATGGAGACTTTACAGTTTTCAACATTTAAGGATTAAATTTAATTGAAACAACAATACACCAATGCACTTGATAACTTGGTCCAATAACACATCTAAAGCTACCCTCAGTAGCCAAACAACTTGCAAAATTACCATGTCTTCCCAATCCAAACCAAGGATGTGTGTGGTCACTATGAATGAAAATAATGACAAACATGAGGCTAAATAAATTAATTCAAACAACAGTAACTACGAGATCAACATCTTAACTAGAAAAGGAACCATGATAGTGCCAATGAAAACAAGAAATGCAGAAGATTATGAAGCATTACAGTAAACAATAAGTAGAAGAAGGTGGAAACGAGTAGTAGTTTTCCAAGTACAAATATAGTCATGGTATTTTCAGTGTAAAAACAAGCTATCATAACAACAATCGCTGATAATTTTGAAGACATAAAGCAAATTCATTCTATAGATTTGATTTTTCAAGGGTACTAACATACATGTTGATAATTGCCTGTAATAAAGCATAAATTTTTTTGGCTTGTATGAAAGCATAATTTTCAAATATTATTAACTAAAATCATGCAATAATTATGTTGGTTGTTGCATCTATGGAAAGAGTTAGTTATGTTAAGTGGCAGGAGAGTGACAAGGGGTGCCTAGCTACGATGCCCTTCGTCGAATGAGGACAGGACGCGTGATTTGAATGACAACAATGTTCCAAGGAAGTTGTTGAGGATGACCATGCAACTGAAGTTGATGTTGTCACACCATCACCCACACAGCCATCGTCAACAGTCGTCCAAGGTGAAAGTTCAACTAAAAATATCAGTGCTATAAGAGGTTGGAAAAAAAAAAAAAATGTTAGTTGCAATTAACGACATAGAGTTTAATGGATATTCAGTTTGGGCATCTGCAAAAAAGCATGGTATTCCTCCCTCATCAATACATTATTGGATAAATGGGTTGACTCATACAAAACGTAGTGGGCCTCTTACAATTATGACTAAAGAGGAGGAGGCTGAGGTGGTTGAGTGGTGTAAAGAGATGGCTCAATTGGAACATGGGATAGAGTTGATAGTACTCAAACCCACATTTGTTCAAATCTATCAAGGGAGGCCAAACCTATTCAAATATGGGTTTTCAATAAAACATGGTGGTTTGGGTTTTAAAAAAAAAGCATCCAGACCTTGTATTGTATATAGCTCGGGGCCTTGGCAGAGAGAGAGCATTAAATTTGCACCCTACAGTTGTATGTAAGTTCCATGACACTCTTTCTAGTGCTTAGAATAATATTCTTATGGTGCAGACTATATATGGAACTATGATGAAACAAGTTTATAGGCAGGAAGGAATTGACACTCTTTCTAGTGCTTACGATAACATTCTTATGGTGCAGACTATATATGGAACTATGATGAAACAAGTTTATAGGCAAGAAGGAATTGTGACATGCGGTTAATTGCCAAGAGAGGGAGTCAAAATGTGCCAAATATTTTTCCTAAGAGAAGGGAGTGGATAACTATTTTATGGTGTGTCAATACAATAGGTACTTCAATCCCAACATTTTATCTATTCGAAGGTAAAAATCAACTAAAAAACTTGTTGGGTGTGGAGCCTAATTATCTTCTTTATTCAGAGGTATC
>APFE030408119.1:0-12602 GCA_000404065.3 Pinus taeda
AAGACAAGTTTTTTCATCTTAAAAATAAAGTGGACCAATGTCTGCTTATTTTTATTTTCTTTTATGGAAGAGTGAATTAAAAAGTGGACTATTTTTGTCGCATAAAAGTTGTACCTATAAAATCATTCTTCATCATCCTATATTTTTCAAAGACAAATTCTTTCATCTTTTTTGAAAAAGTAAAAGTTCCTTCTCGAAACTCTATTATTATTTTAATATATTATAACTAAGTGTTCATTAATAACCATTCACTAACAATACCACTACTAACAACATTATTATTTTTTATTCCATCCTCACTATGGTTCTAATCATTTCCTTCTAATTTAAATTGATAATGGCTTCATTAGCTTCTCAAATTCCTTTTTATTTGAACACATTACAATTAAATGTTCATTAACAATCTTTTAATAACAATACTACTAATAACATTATTATTCTTCATTTCATCCTCTTTAGAGCTTTTGCCATTTCTCTCTAATTTAACTTCATAATGTCTTCTTTGACTTCTTGATTTAAGAGAGGCACTATGATTACTTGAATTTGTACCTAACCCTAAAATATATAAGAATATCATAATACTTATTTTATTTTCCACAATAATAACTTTAGAACCATAGTTGTTTATAGGAAACCATTTATATGGATGTAAGGGCTCTATCTTATTAACCTTGTTTTTTTCACCTAATATTCTAATCACAAATGTTTATGTTTCCTTTTATAAAAAAACAATTATCCTCCATGTTACCTATATGAAAGTTACTCCTCCAAATTCTATTCTGACCTAATATTATTTCTTTTCTTATTTCACTTACAAATGTTTATGCTTCCTTATTCCTCCATATTCTATTCTAACGTGACATTATTCCTTATTGCAATTTTAAGCTATACTGTATGCAAATAACAAGATTATTTTAAAAACACCTCTCTCTCTCTCTCTCTCTCTCTCTCTTCTCCTATCTATCTCCTCTCTCTATATATATATATATAATATATATAATATATATATATATATAAATATATATATATATATTATATATATATAATATATATAATATATATATTAATATCATCAAAGTTATTTCATTAATATTTACTAATTATTGGTCCCTAAAACAATGCTTCGTGTCATATAAATATTTGTTTAGATGGTATGGTAGCATGGTTATAATTCCACAAATTTTTTTCAAGGTTACTTCATTAATATTCGCTAATGTATCAATCCCTAAAACAATACTTCGTGTCATATAAATATTTGCTTAGATGGTATGGTGGCATGATTATAATTCCGGGATTATTCACCAACTCTCATTATATTTGTGACTTGCCAATGGTTTAATATTTCAATATCCATTCTCCCTTGTTCATCCTCTTAAACTAAAGTTAAATTAACTATTTCATTATTTTTATTTTTATGTGGGATTTTTCTTATGTCTAGATAAGTTTCTATAAGTTTCGTTATGTATTCCATATGCATATTTGATAAGTTTATAGATTATTCCTTCCATAAGCAGGAAGACTTCCTCTTTTAGCCACGGTTTTATGACCACTCTAACAATGTTCTAGATTTTATAATCCAAATCGACGATTAGTCAAAAATTAGGTTTATGGTAAGATTTTGTAATGACCTCTCGAAAATTTGTTTCCATATTTTCATTTTTATGCCAAGTCCATTTAGGTTATGTTTCTTGTTGCAGTAAAAATTTCTTTAAGGTTTCAATGCCGACTATCGATGTCTTCGATAAACTTACTACATGTGTACTCTGAGATACCTTCCCAAATACATGGCTACCATTTTCATACAATAATGTTTGACCCTGCAATTTGTCAAAAGGTGGGTTTTATCTGTCAATTCAAACTCAAACTATTCATAGAGGTATTTATTCTTTAAATATGATGACAAGTTGGTTAATTAACTTCAAAAAAATTATGATCCAGTGTTTTGTTTGGTCAATTTCTAATATATATTTTAACAATGTCATTCTGAAGGTTCCAGGGTAGACATTTGGGGTTTTTTGAAATTATACATACATGGTGAGTTTTCAAAGGAGACGAATGGCCATTGTTAATGGATTTAACAACTTATGGGTAATCCTATCAATTACAAGAATTCGTCTTTTATATGGTTATTTGCTCCAAGTTAATTTTCTTAAAATACAGTAAGGGTTCTCTTATTAAGTAATAATATAAATTTCCATCTATGTTGACCATGCGCATAGTCACAATCATAGTGACATTATTGGTGACACTGTAAATTTTCTTTTATTTTCTTATCCTTATTTGACATTTCTTTTGCTTATACCCAGTAGGGTTATAGGCAGAGTTTTCTCCTTTATCAACCCTTAGGGTTTCAACTATATTGAAGGGTCCTTTCCTTTCCTTTAACTGTCTGTAAAATTAGACTTTAATTTAAATTTACAGAAGTCGTTCTATTTACATACCATTGTTTATTGTGAACATTTTGTTTCATTATTTGCTACTCACTTCTCTGTTTTCATTCTTCTATATATAGTTACAGGGTTTTTAATATCAATCCCATGGGTTTCTATTTTCTAAGTGCCATTTCATGTCAAGGGCTACCTTCATATTTCAAAAAAATTTAACTTGGTTTTCTCTTTTCAATCTTTCTGAAATGTGCCATAATTTTCTTTTACCCAAGACATCAATTTTATATAATAATCTTACAATTAAATTTTATTAATAAACCCCATAGGGCTACAGAAAGGTCTCCTTCATCTGTTTAACCTAGGGTTTCTAGATTAATAAAGAGATATCTCGTTACATTTTCAAAAGACTATACATCTAATCTTTTTATTCTTTGTATTGTTCAATTTTACGGGTTATACTATTTTTTCATATTTCTCTTACTAGATAAAAGCTCCAGATTGGCCTCCCAACCTCGCTAGATAACTCTTAACGCTACTCCTATAGAATGTTACTGTTATATATATTTTAACTCACCATAGCTGTCAATGGTGGCCATAAAGTATTCTTGTTTGTTTGTTCTAAGTAATATTTGAATCTACCTTATATTACTTCATGGCTTTATACAACAACTAAACTATGTGGAAGAAGTCTCAATTTTAACACATTATTCTGTCTTTTCTCTCGGTTGGTAAAATACTACCCAATCTATCTAGGTTCCCATGACCATAGTTGATTCATATTAGTATATTCTATGAAAACATTACCATCTTTCAATTTATTTTGTGTTCAATAAATTTTTCGAAGAAGGTTGTTACAGCCATTGCAATTTTTTATTTTATTTTGAATTTCTGTTTCTTTTTAGTTATGAACGTGAGTTTAAAAACCATAACACAAAATGTAACTGTGCAATGTAATTGCAGGTAATTGCAGGTAGTTCCTCAACCAAATGTGGCTACCTGATATATTAAAAGACATTTCATAGAAGGCACGAGGGTTGCTGCCCAGATAAAGAAAAGAGAAATAGTCTGAGATTCTAAAATTTGCTAACAAGCATAAACAAGAAGAATAAACAGTGATATTTTTAGGTAACCAAAAGGCCTATTTCATCAATTATTTTCTGTAATGTGCAAGAGTGCAAATTATGAATGAAGAACGAGCATGAAGACTGTGCAAGCATAAGCATTCAAGAACAAAAGACAAACACAGGAATTGTGCATATACCAAGAAAACAACATTCACCGAATATAGTCAAGGTACTCGTAGAATGAACATTTTACCATTCATCAATAGAATCATTTCTTCCATTAACACGCATACATGTATTGAGATTGTTACATAAATAACTGTAAAATAAATTAGCGTTCCAAACATCATACTGTTCCATATTTACATTTCTTGCACAAACCCATAGTTCCAGTATTCCACGAGTCCCATCTCTTCTACAGAAGAGAGGACCAGAAACCCTCGGCCAACATAACCAAACAGGAATGAAAATAAAAGGCATACCACAAAGCCGAAATGTAAAGTAATTGTGGCCACGACAAAATGAAAGAAATAGCAAGACCATCTATAGAGTCACGGTCGTGAAGACCTGTAAAATGAAGATCCCTACATAACCTATGGAGAGACAATCACATATTGTTTCGACAAATAGAGCCTCAAACAGGGACCAAAACAAGCTTAAGGGAATGGTCCTACCCCTTTCAAACAAAGGCTGAGATAGAGGATTGGGGACACGGCGAGCCACAAAGTTTGAGCCTTCGACACCGATACATGAGCCACCTGCACAACACAACAAAGATGTTATTTAGGGCAGCATAACCTGTATGAATAGTAAACAAAAAGAGCAAAAGGAAACAATGACAACAAAAGCCCAAAGGTTACCTAAGTGACAAGAGGGTTTGAACAAACCCCGAACCAACAGCAATGCCAAGCGGGAAATGGGAATCGTAAGTCCCAACAAAACCAGAGAAGCTCGAGCCACTACTATGGAGCCATACAAATCCCCAACTGCTCACAAGGAGTGGGATTGTTAGCAAAAGATACAGTAGCACGAAGAAGTGAAACCAGAGAAGGAAGATTACTTGTCGAGGAAATTGGATAGTTGCCAGAGAAAACAAACCAAGAACCTGCCAGTGGAAACAACACGGTTTATCAACAGTTGAATCATATAAGCAAACAGATCAAGGCAACAGATAACAAACCAAACAAGGTTTCTTAGTCTTAGATCACCTTCAGGGTGTACCCACAGTAGGGAAAATGTTGACGAAGCCAACGAACAAAGGAGGGACGAGTGCCATAGCCATAACCAGGAACAAAACTGCATAGCGACAGGAGCAGTTGTATTACCAATAGAGCAAGTGAATGATCGAGAAAGGGTTTCCCACAAAGCCATAGAGCGAGCACAAAACTCAAAAACCTCATGGACTATGGAGGCATTAAAATCCTCATTAAACCCCTCCAAAACCATTGAGTCACTGCACAGGAAGATCACGTGGTTCAACTACCACGCAGCATCCAGATCAGCGGTTGGGTGTGTCATCAATTTTTGGTATCAGAGCAGTTCTTTCCTTAGGGAAGAAAGTTTAATTATGGAGGTAGGAAGAAGAGGAAGAATAATAGGTGTTCGGAGAGTAGCCGAGATGGACTATGTGGAGAAATCAGGGTCCTAAGTGCTAGGCTAGCAACAGTGGAAGCAGGGAGGCATAGGGATCCAGAGGATGGAAAAAACAGTGATGGAGAGACTATAGTTACAACAGATGTGTCCGAAGAGGAAGGACCAGAGATAAGATTATTGAAACCTATCCTATTATCAAACAGAAAATAGAAACTTGAACTGTCAAATTATGATGGCAGCCTATCTACTGAATTGCTTCTGGATTGGATTAGCGAGTTAGATAAATACTTCGAGTGTGAAGAGATCAATGATGAAAAGAGGATCAGGTTTGCAGCTACGAATTTGAAGGGGCATACAACACTGTGGTGAGACAATGTGCAAGCAGAGCGAAAAAGATCCAACAAACAACCAATTAAGAAGTGGGACAGGATGGTGGCCAAGTTGAAGGGTAAATTTTTACCTAAAGACTATCAGATTGCACTACATAGATAGGTACAGAATTTGAAGCAGAGGTCAATGACTATAAAAGAGTACACAGAGGAGTTCTATAGAGTGAATATGTGAGCAGGTTATGCTGAGGACAACCTAGAAAGACTACAAGGTTTGTGAATGGGTTGCACATGGAGATACTAGATGAGATAAGTATTCTCTCTCCTAGATCTGTAAAAGAAGCATATCAAAGTGCTTTAAAATCAGAAGAAAAAATTAACAGAAGGCAGAATGCGAGGAGAGGACGTGGTTATGAACAAGGAAGGGGATAGTCCTATGGCAGAGGTAGAATTTCCAACAGCAATGATGAAGGTAGCAGTTTGAAAGCTGCAAGGTCAATAGAAAAATATGGTAGCACTAGGGGAGGAAGGCCTTACCAGCGAGGTAGACGTAATAGTAGAGGCAGAGGAGCTTCCTACCAGTGTTACAAGTGCCACAAATGGGGGCACAGATTGTTTGAATGTCCTGAAAGTGATCAGGCAGGACAAAGAGGGGCATATGTCGCTCAGCCTCAAGAGACTAAGGCCCCACTTCAAGAAGTGGAGAACATGCCTGAAACAGGCGAAGCCTTGGTAATAAATAAAGTTTTGTTGAAGCCAACTAAAGAATCAACTAATCCGACACAATAGAAATCTCTATTTCGGACTATGTGTAAGTCGCAAGGGAAATGTTGTAAATTGATTATCGATAGTGGAAGCGAGGACAATTTAGTAGCCACGGAGATGGTGGAAAAGTTGGGCCTAAAGTGATTGAAACACCCAACTCCATACCGGGTGTCTTAGCTATAGAAAGGACACCAAATGCTTGTTGATGAGCAGTGTGAGGTGGAATTTCATATTGGTAGATATAAGGATAAAGTGACATGTGACATTATGTCGATGGATGTATGCCACATACTGTTGGGAAGAGCTTCGCAGTATGATATGAAGGTGGTACATGATGAAAAAACAAATTGTTGTAAGTTCGTGAAGGATGGGGCTAAACACACACTGGTACCCATGAAGGAAGAAGATACAGTAGAAAGTAGTGGATCGAATGCCTTGTTTCTAGGGGGAAAAGAGTTCCTACAACAGTTGGGAGATTACGAGATTAAATTTGCAGTTATACAGATGCTGAGGCCAGTGTTAGTTCATACTGAAATTAAGGATTTACTTGAATAAATTCAAGATATGCTGCATGAATTCAGTGATATAGTAGTGGACAAATTGCCATATAAGTTATCTCCAAAATGGAGTATCAGCCACCATATGAACTTTATACCAGGAGCCAGCTTACTCAACAAAGCTGCTTATCGTATGAGTCCAAAAGACAATGAGCAGATTAGAAAACAGGTACAAGAATTGTTGGATAAGGGACTAATTCGGGAAAGCCTAAGTCCATGTGCAGTACCAATAATTTTGGCTCCCAAGAAAGGAGGGGAGTGGCGAATGTGTACCGATTCCCGAGCGATCAATAATATTACTATTAGGTACAAGTTTCCATTGCCATGCATGGATGATATGATGGACTGCTTAAGTGGAGCAGCATATTTTTCCAAGATTGATTTGAAAAGCAATTATCATCACATACATA
This sequence comes from Pinus taeda, assembly GCA_000404065.3. Classification (NCBI taxonomy): domain Eukaryota; kingdom Viridiplantae; phylum Streptophyta; class Pinopsida; order Pinales; family Pinaceae; genus Pinus; species Pinus taeda. The sequence continues at coordinate 7,106 of APFE030408119.1, forward strand.
TTCGGGAAGGCGATGAGTGGAAGACTGCTTTTAAGACCAATGAGGGCCTATATGAGTAGCTGGTCATGCCATTCGGATTGAGTAATGCACCGAGCATGTTCATGCGCTTGATGAACGAGATGTTGAAGGAATACATCGGGACGTTCGTTATTGTGTACTTGGACGATATTCTTATTTTCAATAAGACCAGGGAGGAACATTACAGACACGTCAGGTGTGTCTTGGAAAAATTAGAGAAAAATGAATTACTGTTAAATTTGAAGAAATGCACGTTTTTCAAGAAGGACTTGATTTACTTAGGATTTTTGATCTGAGAAAATGAGTTGAAGATGGATCCGGAAAAGGTTGCAGCCATATTTAGTTGGTCGTCCCCAAAGAGTTTATTTGAAGTATCAAGTTTTCATGGGCTAGCAAGCTTTTACAGGAAGTTTATAAGGGATTTTAGAGGTATCTGTGCACCCATGGTGGAAACTATCAAGAAGGCCAATCAGCCATTTCATTGGACTGATTTAGCTAAAAGGAGTTTTCAGCTATTGAAAAAGAAGATCACTAAACAACCTGTTTTACGGTTGTTGGATTTTAACAATTTTTTCAAGTTTGTTGTGATGCCAGTGGGACATCCATTGGAGTAGCGCAGAGTCAAGAGGATAAACTAGTGGCCTATTTTAGTGAAAAATTGAATGAGAGCATACATAAATATTCATCCTATGATAAGGAATTCTATGCACTAGTACAAGCACTGAAACACTAGAGACACTATTTGTTGGGAAATGAATTAGTCCTATTTTCAGATAATTCTGCTCTACAATATATTATGCAGCAGCACAAACTAAATGACAAACATGCGAAGTGTGTGGAATATCTCCAAAGTTTCACGTTTATGTTAAAGAACATCAATGGAAAAGCCAATAAGGTGGCAGATGCATTAAGTTGGAGGAGTTTGGTCATGTAGGGGAGCAGAATACAGGTGAAAGTTAAGTTGCAGAACAACAGTCAAAAGTATAAACAAAAGGCAAATTTGAAGTGACGAGAAGTACAGTTTGAGATAGGAGATTTGGTATTGGCGCATCTACGAAAGGAAAGGTTCCCCAAAGGAGAGTACAACAAGCTGAAATTCATAAAGATAGGGCCATGCCGAATTTTATGAAAATTCTTTGCAAATGCCTATGAATTGCAAATGCCTATGAATTGCAATTTCTCCTAGGTATTGGGATCTCACCCATTTTCAATGTCATAGACCTATACCCCTATGTTTCTGTGGACACAAATGGGATACCTAGGGAGACGAAGAGACACGGACATGGATCAAGCAGCTGCCCACAACCCACCCTTTAGAGATTGAGCAAATACTGGACACTCAGGTAGCTCGATAGACACACCGAAAGGAGTAATTGTAGTACTTGGTTAAGTGGAAGGATCATCCAATAGAGGACAGTACCTAGATGGATGTCAAACAGATTCAACATGTTGGATATTCAATTGAAGAGCTCATGGACAGGAGCCATGAGTTTCATTCACCCCGGGAGCCTGATGCAGGAGCATCCAATGGCGAGGCGACGGTTGGACATGGTATCTAAAGCACCTTTAAAAAAAAATCACTTTGATTTATTTTACTATTAACTCTTTCCAAGAAGGTTGCTACAACCATTGAAATTTTTTTTTATTTTTTTTTACTTATGAATGTGAGTTTAAAATTAGTTTAACAACCATAATAGGAAATGTAAATGTGAAATGTAACCGTAGGTGGTTCCTCAACCGAATGAGGCTACCTGAACTATTAAAAGACATTTCATAGAATGCACGAGGGTTGCTGCCTAGATAAAGAAAATAGAAATACTCTGAGATTGTAAAATTTGCTGACAAGCATAAACAAGAAGAAAAAACAGTGAACCCCAAGGGATAGCCCAAATGGTCGAGTTCCCGTTGCTAAGTACCTCGCTAATGGGAGGTCATGGGGTCAAATCTCCTCGACGCCCTTGGGGCCAGGCTTAGCATAGAAAAAGCCGACGAGCAGTTCCCTTCGGGGAACTGCCGTGATCCGTTCCTGTGGATGTAGCAGCCAGTTGCAGGCCGTGAACCACAACAGAAAAAGAAAAAAAAAAAAAAAAAAAAAAAAAAAAAAAAAAAAAAAGTGATATTTTCAGATAACAAAAAAGCTTGTTTCATGAATTATTTTCTATAATGTGCATGAGTGCAAATTATGAACGAAGAACGACCATGAAGACTATGTGAGCATAAAAATTTAGGAACAGAGGGCAAACACAAGAACTGTGCATATACCAAGAAAATGACATTCACCGAATACAGTCAAGGTACTCATAGACTGAACGTTTTACCATTCATCAATAAAATCTTTTCTTCCATTAACATCCATACATGTATTGAGATTGTTACATAAATAACTGTAAAATAAATTAGCGTTCCAAACATCATACTGTTCCATATTTACATTTCTTGCACAAACCCACAGTTATAGTATTCCACGAGTCCCATCTCTTCTACGGAAGAGAGGACCAGAAACCCTCAGCCAACATAACCAGATATGAATGAAAACAAAAGCTAGACCACGGAGCCAAATTGTAAAGTAACTGTGACCACGACAAAATGATAGAAATAGCAATACCAACTACAAAGTCATGGTCATGAAGACCTGTAAAATAAAAATCCCTACACAACCTACGGAGAGACAATCACATATTGTTTTGACAAATAGAGCCTCAAATAGGCACCAGAACAAGCTTAAGGGAATGGTCCTACCCATTTCAAACAAAGCCTGAGACAAATGATTGGAGAAACGGTGAGCCACCAAGTCCGAGCCTTCGACACTGGTACATGAGCCACCTGCACAGCACAACGGAGATGTTAGTTAGGGCAGCATAACCTATATGAACAGTAAACAAAAAAAGTAGAAGGAAACAACAACAACAAAATCCTAAACGTTACCTGAGTGATGAGAGGGTTTGAACAAACCCTGAACCAGCAGCAACGCGAAGAGGGAAATGGGAGTCGTGAGTCCCAACAAAACCAGAGAAGCTCGAGCCATGGCTACAGAGCCATACAAATCCCCAACTGCTCACAAGGAGTGGGATTGTCAGTTAAAGATACAGTAGCATGAAGAAGTGAAACTGAAGAAGGAATATTACTTATGGAGGAAACTAGATAGTCGTCAGAGAAAATGAACTGAGAACCTATCAGTGGAACCAACACGGTTTATCAATAGTTGAGCCATATAACCAAATAGATCAATCCAACAGACAAAAAATCGAACAAAGTTTCTCAGTCTTAGACCGCCTTTAGGGTGTACCCACAGTAGGGAAAACATTGACGGAGCTAGCGAACAGAGGAGGGTTGAGTGCCATAGCCATAACCAGAAACAAAACCCCATAGCGAATGGAGTAGCTGTATTACCAACAAAGCAAGTGAATGACCAAGAAAGGGTTTCCCACAAAGCCATAGAGCCAACACGAAACTCCAAAACCTTGTGGACTATGGAGGCATTAAAAGCCTCATTAAACCCCTCCAAAACCCTTGAGTCACTACGCGGGAATATCACATGGTTCAGCTGCCACACAGTGTCCACATCAACGGTCGGGTGTGTCATCAGAGAGAGATATATATATATATATTTTTTTAAGGAGACTATTCCTCTTTTGATTAAAATTTTATTATTTTCAAGAAAATTATACTTCTTATATAAATTTTTATATGTATGTACATAAAAAAAAAACATCCTACCATTGTAATGTAGTGTACAAATTTATGTCGCACGGTTGTTCTTGAAAAAGATTTCTCATTTCCTAGGGAAACAACTATGTATTCTCTTAATGCTCTGCAATTCTCATTACTAGTTTTCATACTCTCTCTAGTTTATTTTATATAGAAAGCCATGATATATGCATGTGTATAGATTATCATCTAGTTTTGACTTTTACATATTTATAATCTAGAAAACATGTTTATTATATTTTATCTTCATACTAGAACTTTGAATGCATAGAAGAATACATAATTTTATTTCCAGCTATGATAGGGTAAAGGTTGAACTCATCTGTATATTTTAGAGAATAACACTTATTTTTGTATTTGATTCATTTTTCTACAAAATTAAAACCTTCCAGTTCCTCTCATTAACATACAATTTACCTCAATAATTATACATATCTACAAACCTCATTCATCATAATCTAGTTGAACTTTTACAAAACTATAGCTTTGGCTTCACTTCATTTGTTTCTCCTTCAATGATACTTGATTACAAATGTAAAACATACGAAAGGATACTACATGAAAATTTAAATAAATTTACACATATATTGGAAATTGTTTTCTTTTTCAACAAAATTCATCCAGTTCAGATCATCATAAACAAATTTGCATGTAATTAAAAGATATTAGTGTCACAAATATTTCGATTGTAATTATTTTTTGGGAAATTAAATGTATTGGCCTTCTCCCAACCATGAAACAACCTATACTTGTCCCCCTGAGCAACCAAGTCTACAATTATTTGTATCCTGCTTATGCTTCTCTTCAGTTTCTCTAATTTTCTCTTAGAAAATTATGAGACAAAAGCCAAAATTTCTAGATATATTATCCATATACAACTCTTTGGATGGTTATTAACTGCCTCCGCCTCATCAATTGATCCAGGTGGATATTTGGTGGCCACCTGCCAAGTCCACTTGGACACCCACCATTATTTCTTTTAGCTTTTCGGTTTCCTTAATTGTAGCATAGTTTACTATCTTTAGGAGTTTTTCGGGTCTTGAACTTCTAGAGCCATTTTGAGGCCCTAAATGACATTTTTTGTGAAAACTGGGATAAACATGGGTCCATGGACTGATGTTGCTCTTCCCAAAGTTGTATTTCTCAGATAGATCTTTCTAACGAGATATTGTGCACGTCAAACAAAGATCATATGCCAAAGTTATAACCCCAAGAAGTTGATGTAACCAATTTACCCAAATGAGGCCCATAGTTTAGTGTTTCATTTTCTAGGGTTAGGTTTTTGGATGTTTAGGGTTTTTCATTGTTTCTCAAAAATAAATAGGCCTTCGAGCCTCATTGTAACATAGTTCAGAGGCATGTAGCCGCCACATCTCTTCTCAAAGATAAGCTACCATCGCCTTAGCTGGTTTATTTCCATTTCTGTTTATAGGCATATTTTAGTATTTTACATTAATGAAATGAATCATTATTTCCACTGCATCTTTATGTATATGGTTATCTCTGTATTTTGTTGCATTCCTGTTTAAATTTGGATCAGTGGTATTAGAGCGGTCTGCGTTTTTCTCTGTTTTTCTTTGCATGCCCCCTATACTACTAGTGTAACCCCTTATTATTATTAGTACAACCCCCTTATTATATTGATGTACCCATGCAGTGCTCATACTGTTACTATTGTGCCCCATAGAAGCCCACTATTGTTATTATTGTGCCCTTACATTATTATTGTTATGTAGGCTCTGATTATATAATGACCCCTTAGACTCCTATA